>PVIU01023354.1:0-27557 GCA_004026605.1 Ondatra zibethicus
TGAAATCTTATTCTTATACCCACAGATAAGCGTAGCTCTTACTTTCATCAAAGAAGCCTGTCTTTATTGCAAATGAAAACAATCACAGGAAATCACAACGGGACACAATATAGATATCACCAGATGATGGGGATCCCAGCCCCAGTGGCTACATCTATATCAGAGCTCATACAATCTTCCTGCCCTCTCTTCTTCAATGCCTGAGCCATAAATGTATGAGCTCTGATATAGATGTGAACTCTGAAATTGTAGAATGTTGGTAAGGGCTCAAAGTCAAAATCTTATTACTAGAAGCTAGAGGAATGGGAACCCTTGCCAAGCAGGGGCAGAAAGTTCCTAAAACGATGTCTCCTGAAGCTATGCAAATGTGGTGAACTTGGTTATCTAGCTAAGAGATTTCTGGGTGAAATGGCAAGGGCAATGGTCTGATTTCTTTATAGTAAAATGCAGGAAGAGAGGAAGAAATAAAGGCAGGGACAAAAATTAACATGGACTTATTATTTTGAAAATAATGATGTCTTAGTACAGAAGAAAAGAAGTTAAGGACCTGGGTTCAGCTCCTGAGACCCACTTACCAGCTTACAACTGTCTGTAACTCCAGTTCCAGGTGATTCGATGCCATCTTCTGAGCTCTACAGAAGTGAGGCACACAGGCGGTGCATAGACAGAACATTTATAACATATAAATGTAAGAAGTATGAAGTACTTGCAAAGTTTTTGAGAAAGTTACTTCCTAAGAAGCACAGGCAGCTTGAATTGAAAGAGACAAAGAGTGCAAAATGAAGGAAGAAAGACTGTTGAATTCCCAAATTGCTACCAGCAGGAAGGAGGCTGAGGGAGATAATCAGATACTAACCATGCTTTCTTTCATGAAAAAGGAAGATGATTTCGCACAGTGCCAAGGGTGCAGGATATGGAGGTTCTTCAGAGACAAAATGAAGAGTGTATGAAAAAGCTGTATGGAAACCCAGAACCTTCCAACCCCCAAACAAAAGGTATCTTAGGTAATGTAGCACAATCTTGAAACTGTCAGTATATTGCCTATCCAGCTTTCTGTGCTTGAAAGCAATCCTCAGATTCGATCTGCATCAAAGGAGGTGAGTTGATCTAAAAGCATGCACACATGGAGGTGGAGATCGTGGCAGGTATATTAAAGTTTGTCTGCTGCAGTCTTCCTGCTGGACCCTGCTTCATGTCTCTCTTATGCGTATATTAAGTTTCCCAGAGTCTCATGGCCTAAATATCTCTTAAATGAGGTTCTAGGGTGGAGTGGGGTAGTTGGTTATTGGCTTAGATACAGGAATGTAGTTTCTCCCCAGTGGAGAACTTAGGAAGCTGAAGAGACACATTGTTGCTCTCCAGAACACCCACATCCAATAATAAAACAGGCATAGTACAATAGTTACACACATTCCAGTTCAAATGGGAGAAAGGAAAGGTAAAATGCAGTTATGGTCAATAGCAACTCTGAAAGGGAGCCAGGAAATATTTAGTATTGTTTCATTAGGTTTCAAGGTCCAAGAATTGTTTTTCTTGTCTCTGAAAACCCCTCATTTCTCTGGCCCTTGCAAGCGTGAACCCTTTGGTCTCCCAGTATTCCCCATATCTCCTTTCCTTTTACCTAGACCTTATTCTCTCCTCCCTCTTGGTGCACATACCCCCAGGGTTAGCCATCTCTTTCCTTGGCAGCCTTTTCAAAAGCAAGCTGCTATCCTACAGATATAAGGAAGTAAGCTCTGACAACAGCTGGATGGAGCTGTCCATCAGATTCTCTCTGGGGGAGCCGCTGGTGAAATCCAGTCTTAACTGATGCCGTGATGCCAACATTATGAAACATAGGCTGAAGAAGCAGCTAAATTGTGCTTATTCCTGGCCTCTAGAAGCTGTGAGATAAAGAATATGTGTTGTTTTTTTCTGTTACCAAATTGATGATTATTGTGTACAAATAGAAAACTAACAAACTTTTCATCATTCATATTTTATCACCCCTATTCAGTTGAACCACAGGTAAATTATGAGAATTATTTTCCTTCCATTCAAAATATTTGTTTCAGTTTCTTTAATATCTCCACATTGTTTATCTGGACAGTGGAGGCTGAAACAGTGGTTCTTAAATGCTTGTATCCATGGAATCACCTTGAACTTTCTGTCAAAAGTTAGCCTTTTATTAAGCTCCAGTCCTGAAGTGTGTGATGCCTCAGGTCTGGGGAATGGCCCCTCCCCCAGGCTGTATGTTTAAGCAGATCCACCATGTTGTGACCGCTGCTACTGCGGAGGCAGCACTTTCAAAACGTCTGCTTCAGAGAGCCTCACTCTGCTTGTTCCTCTGGCCTCTGGGAGATACAATTTTTTTCTTTAAGTTTTCTCTGACCCTTTTCACATGATGATTGATATTGTTAGCTGCTGGAATTTTCAGGTTCTGGCTGGCAGTTGCCATGGCAACTCACATGCGGCATTGCCCTGTGCCTGCGGGCCTGTGTAAAGATGGCACCAGATGAATCACTGGCATAAGTGACCTGTAAATGGCACCAGCGCTTTTCTCAAGTTGTGTGTTTCCTTTGGTGACCTGATTTCTGGTCCCTTCATTTTTTTTTTTTTGATAATGTCTTTTAGAGCCTTCCTTAAAATTCTTCTTTATAAAATGATAATAGCAGAAACTTATGCTATATCATTCTTTAGACTTACAAAAGAGACCATACCTCTTCTGGCACAAAGTTACATTTTATTTGCATAACAATTCTGGGAGATATTCTCATGCACAGATATTGAATTGCAGGTTCAAAGTCAGAAGTAACTTGCCCAGGCATGGCGCTGCATGCCTTTAATCCCAGAACTCAGAGACACATGTGCGCAGATCTATGAGTTCAAGGCCAAGCCTGGTCTACATAATGAGCTCCTAGATAATGGTAGCCAGGGCTACACAATAAGAGAGCCAGTGTGGTGGTTTGGATGAGAATGACTCTCACAGGCTCATTTGAATGCTTGTCCCTGGTTGGTAGAACTGTTTTGGTATTACTAGGGGAGGTGGTCTTTTTGGAGAAGGTGCATCATTAGGGTGGACTTTGGGGTTTAAAAATTCTCTCTCTCTCTCTCTCTCTCTCTCTCTCTCTCTCTCTCTCTCTCTCCCCGCCCTTTGCTAGTAGATCAGATGTAAGCTCCCAGCTATTACAGCACCACCGTTCCTACCTGTCTGCTGCCATACTCCCTGCCATGCTGATAATAGACTCAAACTCTGAACCTTTATGCAAGTCCCCAATTAAATGTCTTCCTTTATAAAATGGTTGCTCATGCTGTAACTAAGACACTCTATCTCAAAAACAAACAAAATTTGACAAAATACACAAGTAATCATATCCAAAGTTGCACAAGGAAAAGAGTGGCAGAGATCAGTTTCGAATTTAGGATTCCTGATTTCTAGCTTAGTGCTTATATTTTCCAGGGCCCAGTAAATAAACAGATAACATATTGAAGAGGAAAACCGAAGATTGCTCAGCCAAAGAAACCCATGAGTGATTGTGCAGTAGTCCAGGCTAGCAACTATCCTAAAGTATCAAGAAGAAATAGTGACCTTGTGGTGTAGGAGGTCCTTCCATATTTCTGTTGCTTTCATTGGTTGAATAAAGAGACTGCCTTGGCCTTTTGATAGGGCAGGACTTAGATAGGTGGGGAAAAGAGAACAGAATGCTGGGAAGAAGAGAGAGACAGAGAGCCAACACCATGAAGCTCCTGCCCGAGACTTAGAATCTTCCCAGTAAGCCACAACCCCATGGTGATACACAGATTACTAGATATGGGTTAAAGCAAGATGTGAGAGTTAGCCAAGAAGACGCTAGATATAATGGGCCAGGCAGTATTTCAATGAATACAGTTTCTGTGGAATTATTTTGGGTATAAGTTAGCTGTGCGACCGGGAGCTGGGTGGCGGGACTGCAGCCCGCCCACTCCTCTCATTACTACAACCTTGCTGCTGAGATAGCTCAGTAAGTAAAAGTACTTGCTGTCAATTATGACAACCAGAGTTTCCATCCCTGGGACCCACATGGAGACATAAGAGAATCAAACCCACAAATTGTCCTCTGACTTCCATAGGTACTCCACAGCACAGGTGACCACACACACACACACACACACACACACACACACACACACACACACACACACACAAACACACACAAAGTGGGGGAAGGGGAGAAGGGTGGTTAATTGACCCTAGAAAAAGAAATGAGAGAAATGTAGGTATACCAGGGTTATTCAAGGATACTTGTATTAGTTTGTTTTCTGTCACCGTAAGTTGTCTGGAGCTAAGGAACTTAGAAAGAAAAGAGCTTTACTTAGTTCATATTTGAGGAGATCCAGCGTGGACTTGGCTCTTGTGAGGACTTTGTGACAGATGATATCACAGTAATGGGAACAAAAGTGGAAGGGAGAGATTGTATCACAATATAAAACACCAACGTGTGACCAGGGCTTAGTTGGGATTTTGTGACAACTGTGTTAATTCTTTCCAAGGGTATGTTGACTAATTACCTATGGAACTCCCATTAGGCCTTATTTTTTTAATGGCCCAGGCTCAGAACATCTCCACACTGAGATTAAGCTTCCACTATAGGAAACTTTGATAGATAAATCACACCCAAACCATATCAAAACCCAAAAGAGGTATGACATTTAGTAGGTCAAGTTGACAACTAGCAACCCACAGCCTAGACAGAAGGTGATCAAGGTAATGAGCAAGTCAACATTTTCCCTAGGTTTTAAGGGAGGCTTAAAATGAAGCAGTTGCATTTTGTCCTGCTGAAGTCTGATTAGGAGGACCCACAGGTTTCTGCGTAAAGAGTGACACATAGAGATGGGGTAGAAGGAGAATTGAGGTGGCAGCATTATCCAGAGTAGACTAGGAGGAGTAGCCCGAGTGATAGACATCAGTTAGAGCAGTGATTCTCAGCCCTCCTATTGCTGTGACCCTTTAATACGGCTGCTCATGTTGCGGTGACCCCAACCACAAATATTTCTTTTGCTACTTCACAACCATAATTTTTGCCACTGTTATCAATCATAATGTAACTATCTGTGTTTTCCAATGGTCTTTTGGGGTTATGACCCACAGGGTGAGAATCACTGAGTTAAAGGGTGATGGCAGAACTTAGAACACTTTCTACTTATAATCTACCTTGCAGCAGGTAAATAGGAAATGTATGAGCAGAAGTGTCATTTTCCATTCTTAGGGTATTTGGATTCTTTAAAGAAATTATCTTTCTCTACTAATGTTGAACATGAAGTCCTTTTAAGGTTTTAAGTAGGGTATGACTGGCTTGATTTTGATTTGATTTCTTGAAATGTAGATCCAGAGACATGGATTTGAGGATAAGTAGTCTATTGGAGAGGTGCAAGGAACACCAGTAGGGAAATAAATGAATTAGAGAAACCAGGAAAGAGAATGGTACCAGTCCATCTACTACACTGAGTGAATGACGCATAATTCCATGGGCAAATTCTGGCAAGTAACAGAAGATTCACTTCTAAGAATAATCCCACTTGAGGGGCAAAGAGGATTTCTATATGATCTCCTGAGTATGATTTATCAGGCTTGCTCATAGGAGGTATTAATTTCTGATTCGTCCAGCCTGCTACATGTCCCAGCACAGTGACATGTTCCAAAAATAGCCTCCAGACCTAGATATTGACTATTGTCAACTAAAAATCATTTTGAATGCAATGGACTGAATATGAGTGGATCATTGACAACACACACTACATTGCTATTTGCAGGACTGTGCTCAGCAGTACAATGGTCTTTACCCACTTGATACTGTGCCTGGACTGCCACGACCACACAGATATGTTTGATCACATACAAAATCAAGGCAGTATCGTTATGTTAAAGGTCACAGCACTGCTGGATAATTAACATCATTTGTACTAAAACATAGGAGGTGAATCTTGATATACTTTTAAGGATCTGGGGGTAGGGGAGACAATAATCAGAGTATCAGTATAGCTAACATATTAGTAATTAACTAATGACACACACCTATGACTCTTAGCTGTCTGTTCAAATTTCAAAGTTCACATAAAGGAGAGAAAAAAGCCAGATGCCAGATAGAAATGATCACACATTGTACAATATTTCAGTTTATTACTGACCTGGTTGCAAAAGACTCCTAATCGCTCTAACTACTGAAAAACAAGAGTCTAAAGGGCTGTTATTTTCCAGAGAGTTTCAGAACATCCAGTTGTCTGATATACTCCTTTTCTACCCAGCCCTCAGCCAGGTTTGCATATCAGGCAGGGCGTCTGTCCTGCTCTCCGTCACAATCCTCAGCATAATCTTATGAATTCAAGAATTCACATAGGTACAAGTTATAACAATGAAGCAGAGGGAAGCATTTTCTGTGCCACCCTGTGCTGAATTATTTCCTCCCAGCCCAGGGACACAGAGAGCTTGTTCTTTCTAGGTCTGGAACTTTACTGCAACACAAAGAAAGAAAATAAGGAGAGAGAAGAGCTAAACCCGCAGAGGCCCTCTGCATATGAAATGGCTTTTGAAATGTAGCCTGCTGCTGAAACATTGTGTCATTTAGTACTAATATGCCACAAGGATGTCTAAATGCTGGAGCAAAACACAATTTTGCAGTAATGCATTTGTGGCCATTTGTTTAAGCAGAAAAAGAAACAATGAAACTTAAATTTGCAGAGATCTATTTAATTAAGTAACCCTCAATCTAGAAACTGACTCCAAGATAATGTCATCAAGTATTACGTAGAAAACAATCACAAATACAGCTAATGGAAATAAGGATTTCTCCAGTTACTCTGAAATAAGAATGGAAGAAAGAAATACAATAGTTTGCGAGGTATTTTCGTGGTCATAAAAGAGAGTATTTCAACCCTTAATGTGTGTCACAGGGAGGGATCAAGAATATTCCCCATGCTTTTTAAAGAGTCTGCAATAATCTCAACACATAGATTTAAATTCCTTTTCTATTGTTTCCTACATTTATTCAGAATGATGATTCCTTCCCAACCCCTTGGAGAAATCTAAGACCACCCCATTTTACTTTTTGTTTTGTTCTGTATTTTAGTTAGTATTGAGACAGGATATCACTGTGTAGCCCAGACTCACCTTGACCTCAGCATCCTCCTATCCTCCTTCAGCTTCCTGATTTTCAATAGCTGTTTTAGTGTAGGTTTTAAATGAGTGACGTTATTAGGCATATACAGAGCAAAATAACAAGTAGCCAAGAGATAGAAGCAGCAGATAGCAAAACATTATCTAATAAGGTGCTTAAACTATCCAGCAGAGATGACTAGAATAGTCTGGTTAAGACAGTAAATGAGGAGGGCATCAAATCAGGGCCTTATAACATCTAGCAGAAATTAACCAGGAGAGTCCTGCTGAAGAAATCATGTTGGAGTTCCTGACTGAGCCGTGGGCAAAGCAGAACATTCTCTCCATGGATGAGCTTCTGGCTTCTTGTTCTAACCGCAGACATTTTTATACAGCTGGATCAACAACTGTAGTCTATTGAAAATGGTTTTGCTTTCTAGCTGTTCCAAAGGATGCTCTGTTTTTAACACCCTTAGCTATTTGCTTTTCTCCTTGTCACAGAGACAGCAGATGACCTACCCCCAGGCCTTTAGATAGCCATGCTTGAGTCTGAGATAAGAACGGGAGCTGACTCTTGCTTTCAGAGTCAGCTCTCAACTCTGAGGTCCCAGATGGTGCATGGATGTGTGGCCACTGGTACAAGTGGAAACCATGATGGAACCTGCACATGAATATCACACCACAGGTGTAGAGGTGAGAAATGAGTGCTCGAACAGACAAGTAGAAGAGCAGGAAAAATATATTGGGAATAAAAATTGTATATAATTGTAGATATGGAACAAGGAAAGAGGAGACAACTGTCTGTACATTCACTTGGGTGTATTTTGATAGTCAGAGGAGCAAGGATGAAGCAGAAAAAAATGCAGAGATTTTTAGAGTTTGAAGATATTGTAAATATTCCACACCCTCTCCAACACTGGCACTGTTCTCCAGGACTGGGAGAAGCCAAGGTGCTGCAGGCCTGTCTATGCTCCTGGTCAGCCTGACCTGTGGATGCTATGGCCTCGGATCTGCAGTCCCTGTTACTGCTGAGTGGGCAGGGGAACAAAGGAAGCATGGGATGCATGGTCAGGCAACAGCTGGAGGCTGATGCTGCCCAGAGGGTGGCCACCCTGCCCCCTCAGGCATTGCCCTCCCCGTCACCTATGCTGAGTCAGGCCCTCACTGCATGGAGGAGCCCATAACACAGGAGACGGAAAGTTTGGAGAGCCTTGTCCCCCATGGCTAGCACCAGGAGCTGGTCAGGAGGGAATTGTAAGATGCAGTATGGTCCCTGAGCCCAACAGGTCTGTATGGGTAGATCAAGATCAATAGCTTATAGCAGAGGAGAGGATGCAGGGATTCTCCTAATTTTGTGATTTAAGGAAAATCTGGAAAGTGGAACTTGATACAGGATTTGGGAAAGGAAAGCTGGGGTAGTAAAAATGGTGTGGCTAGTCAAGTCTGTGGAAGCCTCAGTCTCAGAGCCACCGCAATGGCGGGCACCTGGGAGCTGGTGTTGCAGTTAAATTCGTCAGCCACCACCACTGCTGGCCTCCAGCAGGAGCACCAAACCATGGAGAGTGTGGTCTGTGCCCACCCAGGCACAGCAGGTAATGAGGGACCAGCACCTCCTGGTTCAGGAAAGAACATTTCTAGGTCTGCCCAACCAGGAGTCTGTGAAATTGCAAATTGATACCTGTCAGCTAGTGAGAACTCTTACATCTTGGATTAGAAAGATCATTTACAAACTTCAAACGATTTCCACAAGTTATTTAGGAGATATCCAGTGGCTGTGGTT
This sequence comes from Ondatra zibethicus, assembly GCA_004026605.1. Taxonomy (NCBI): domain Eukaryota; kingdom Metazoa; phylum Chordata; class Mammalia; order Rodentia; family Cricetidae; genus Ondatra; species Ondatra zibethicus. Next base: position 8,889 of record PVIU01023354.1, read on the forward strand.
GTTTACTGGAGACCTTGAGCCACTCAGTGAGATTCTGAAGGAGAGTAGTGACCCCAATCCACCAGATACCTTACTGATGCTGCTAGGCAGGTACTGGAGCAGGGGAATATGCAATACAGAAACAGCAGGTACATTATATTAATTATGATCAACCTTGGAAAGCATGAAGCATATATTTTGCCTACAAAACTTACTTCCATGGCAGTATTATGGCAAACCGGTCCTCTTTTATGGCTACAACTTACCATTTCACCAGTCAAGGTATTAAACCCTTATTTTGAATCAGTAGCTTGTTTAGTACAGAAAAGCCAGATGGAATCTAGGAGATATTTTGGTAGGGAACCTAATGTGATCCTTATACTAAGCAACATGTTGATTGATTATTTCAAAATAATGATTCTTGGGCTTGCTCAGTTTGTAGGCCAAATTGATAATCTTTCTCCAACTGATTAATTGCTGCAGTTTGCACAACTATATTTCTTTATTTTTCCTAACATTGTAATGAAAGATTCCCTATAGGATGCTATGTGAATTTTTACAAATGGTTCCTCCAATGGAAGAGCAGCATATGTTGTTGATGGTAAAGGATATGTAGTACAAACAGACACGGCCTCAGCTCAAATAGTTAAACTACAAGATGTTACTGTAACATTCCAGTTTTTTTTTTTTGCAAATAAGGCATTTAATTTATATACTGATAGTCATTACATTTTTAAAGTTCTTCAAGTAATAGAAATAGATCCCTGCTTTGGAACTAGTAATAGTCAAGTTAAAATACTGTTCCAGCAAATTCAAGATGCCACTCATCAAAGAAAATTGCCATGCTTTGTAGGTCATATTAGACCACATTCAAAGATTCATGGTCCATTGGCTGAAGGTAATGCTTAAGCTGATAAATTTACTCAATTGGTTGCTTTATCTCCGGTTGAGCTTCCTCAGCGATCACATGTTTTATATTATCAAAATAGTAAAAGTTTAAGAAAACAACTTGGATTAACAAGAGAAATTGCTCATCACATTGTTAAATAGTGTGATATATGCCCACAGTATTTACCAGTGTCCACCTTAGGGGTAAATCCTCAAGGCCTACTTACTAATTATTTATGGATGTTACTCATGTTGCAGAATTTGGCAAATTAAGATATATGCATGTAGCAATTGATACATATTCCAAGTTCTTTATGGCTCCTTCACCAAATGGAGAAGGCATTAAGCATGTGATAACTCATTGCTTAAAATGTTTTTCATATATGGGAATTCCTAAAACTATAAAAATGGATAATGGGTCAGATATATATTAGCAAAGCATTTCAGCAACTTTGTTTCTGATGGAGTATGGAACATAAGGCAGGCATTCCTTAAAATCCTCAAGGACAAGGAATTGTGGAGCTTGCCCATGGCTCCCTGAAAACACTTCAAAAGATAAAAATGGGGGAATTATAACCTCAGTCATGATATAATGCCTTAAATCCAGCTCCTTTTTGCTCTAAATTTCTTGAATGAAGATACATGTCAGCAATCTTTCGTGGATAAATTATGACATGGTGGCACCAGAGCCACCTTCACAAAAGCAAATGGAAAGACCCTTGCAATGGATTACGGAAAGGACCCAAACCTGTTTTAATATGGGCTTGAGGGCATATCTGTGTTTTTTCACAGGAGGAAAATGGGACTCAATGTCTTTTTGAACATCTGGGCCAATGTGTGCAGAAGAATATCAGCCCTGATGTTATAGTAGCTGCTGAAGCCTTCCCAGAAGAATTGGAGTGAGACTGTTGAACCTGTGCTCCTGACCCTCTTATGTCATCATGCTGCAGTCTGAGAGGGGAAGGAAGAACATGGTGATAGTTGGTGATACCCAGCTTCCTGATAGACCTAGTGCACAAATTTTCAGACCTAAGTGAATCCTATTTACTTTGGAGCCAGCCCAAGAACAATGACTGAGTGTCTGGCTATGTATCTACACCATATTTTGGGGCCCAGAAGTTAACTTTGCCAGTATGATGTTCAGTCTGCTGTTGAAGTAGAAGACCTGAGAACTGAGACCTCAGAAATTTTCCCTCTGGGGGAAAGAGACTTGTTAAAGCAATGGAACACTATTATAGAGGCAATGCATGACTGAAGCCCCTCTTCAAAAATGAAGAGGAATGGCATAAATGCTTTTGCTGCTATTCAATAGACTGGGACAGTTCAAACTTATCTTTGAAAGTTAGAAGCAGCAATGCAATTGGACTATAGGAGAGCAATAGGACTTATAGATCACCGGTCACAGAAACCTTTTCTTTTCTTTTGATTAGAATGGATTTGAGATAATTGTGATTTGACAAATTGTGTGTTTATTGTTAATTTTCATAGTAGAATTATGGTATTGGCCTGTTAATGTTTATAACTTCTTTGTGACGTTTCTGGTTAGAAAAAGGTAAGAACTTATCTGAGAAAAATTTGACATAATGCCAATAAGTCCTTTGATTTGGTACATTTAATAAGACTAGTTTGAATTCCGATGCATCTAAAATCTGCTAAGGACATCTTAAGTCAATTTTAAAAGGCCATTCCAACTTGGTCATCATCAACTCCTTTATTAGGAGATATTGTGGCCATAGGAGCATGTGTACGGCAAAGCCTTTTCTTCTTACTTATGATTATCTAGTTATTTGTGAACTCTCTCAATGAAAAGATGTCTCAGAGATAGATGTACAGTGCCTAGCTGAGCACCCTCCCTTGACCTTTTATTAACAGAGGCTGATAGTCAATGGCGAGTAAGATTTTTTTTCTACCTGCAGGCAATCTAAGACAGAATGTGCATGAGAGAATGTATGTCCCGATGGTGGGTAAGTATGGAAAGTGGAAGAAGATGACATAAGACAGGCACAGTCATCTGTCCTCTAGCAGAAGCAAGGTTTTATTAAATAAATTAAAAAGAGAGGAATATGTGGGAGCCCACACAAGTGGGTCTGTTCTATAGTGACTGAAGGACACAGAGTTCAGGAATATTCTTGCTCCTTCAAGGCTATTGGCAGGAGGTTTGACTTAAAGTGTGGCTACTAACAGGATATCGTGACCTAGGGTATGGTTACTTGGTGTTTTGGGTATTATTGTAATCACTTTGTTTGTTCCTTGTATGGTGGTAAAAAGGTCTTTTGCTTTCTTCCCCTCTTTTGGATTGGGACATAAGAAGTAAACATGGGCAGATCCAATATTCACTGGATTGCCCTCCCAATTCTCTTCTGTGACTCTGTCCTTTTTTTTGTATCTCTGTTCCTTCTGCCTAAAATTTCTAATCGTCCCTACCCTGGAATAGTGTATAAACCCCATAGAGGCTGGACTCTGACATTCAACAAGTATCAACATAACCAGAGGACTGACCAACACAATTTACTTTAGAGAAGGGTAGTACATGTGTATACCACCATGTCTGGCTTGTAAATTTTTTGGAGCATTTAGAGAATAAAAGCTTGTATACTCAAAGTCTGAAACTCATTTTTAAAACATTATTATTTTCATTACATATCCTCATTATACACAGTATTGTGTTTCACAAGGACTTTCCATACAGATTTATATTGGATGTGGAACATATTTCCTGAACAAAACCTTTGTTTCAGGGTTTATTATACCTTGAAAGTAGCTACTTATTTTAAAACTAACAGATATTGTATGTGTTTTCCAAGTACAATGTACTGTTTCAATATATGTATATACTGTATAATAATCAAATAAATGTGATTTGTATATGTATTTCCTCAAACATTTATTGTTTCTTCATGGTAAGAACATTCCAAGATCTGGTGTTCTATTACACACTGAGATGACTATAGTAAAAAAGAATGTGTTGTATATTTCAAAATCACCCAAAGAGAGTATTTCAAATGATCTAAATACAATCTCTTTCTTGTGTCTTTCAGTAACGATAGTATCTGGGCCTTTGTAATTACTAAAACCAGGTGCACGACTTGATACTGATGGAGAGTCTTGTTAAGAGTTCTGTGAGCTCAGTGTAACAGTAGCACACTCAGCCCCTGCTATTCCACCCGAAAACCCGAGATGAGCTTACAAACTAGAAGCAAAACTGTCTTTATGCGCACTCCCTCTTCTATAGTAGGTGTCAACTGGTAAGCCTCAAGGTCTGTAATTCTTACAGCTCCCTTCAAATAATCTGACATTTTCTCTAACTTGTGCTTTGAAAGACGTTGTCATGTGTTCATATTCATATCAGTCATTGGAAAAATTTTAGGGTTCTACATCCTCCTAATTTCCTGGCCTCTCTTACAGAGCTAAACATTGCTTTTTCTGTCACCATTTCCCCTCCTGTCTCATCTGTTGAAAGAAGTTGAACTTTCTGCCAAGCATGTATCAATCATCAGTCAAATTCATTGACATTCTCTCACATGTATTTGCCTATTAGTTTTGTTGTTGGTGGTGATGTTATTCAAAAAGAAACTTACCTCATCTCAGAGGACCGTGCTTCCTTTGTAACTTTCCCACAGTGGCGGCTGTTTCCTCTATCAGATCCCTGAGAGCATTGAGAGTGGTTACGGTATACTGTCTGTCCTCCTTCCTCCTTATGGCATCTCCCAGATCATCATTACTAATTCCTTCCAAAGAATATACAACTTCAATGGTCTTCACACTGCTAAGCCCAGTGGTTGACTCTGATTTTTCCTTGGTAAGTGAGCAGTATTTTACCATTATTCACTTCCTGTGTTGAGATGTTCTTCTTTTGACTCAGAAGTCATCACTCTTTTCCTTTGCTTCCCTGCTTCTTCCCTTGCTAGTTGTTTTTATCCTGATATGGTTTTCTTCTCCATTCTACTAACCTCCAAATGAGAGTATGGGGAATAGTTTTAAAACTTTTTTGCTGTGGACAAACTCACCACATTGATGTTCTCTCACAGGGTCATGATTTTGTTTATTGCACATATGTTGATGAGTATATAAATTAAATGCTAATCTTAGACTAAGACTTTTCTTAGATGTATGAATCCAAGGATCTGACTGAAATCTCTGTGTGTGTGTGTCCAAGTCAAGGCCTTAGTTACATAAACTAAATATTCTACCACTGAGCCATACTCTCAGCCCCTGACATCTCTGCTAGACTGGTAATAGGCATTTCAACATTAATACATTGAAAACTAGGCTCCTGATCTTTATTACAAATCTCTTTGTCTTGAAAACTCCACTACCCCATCAATCTCAGTTTTCGACAATTCCAATAAGCAACTGTTTCTTATTTCATTTCTTGTAATAACTTCCAAACTGTTCTGTCTACTTTTGTCCTTTTTTTCTCATTTTGATCCTAGCACAGAAGTCAAAGAAATACTAAAAGTATGCTGGAATGCATTTGTGACTCAAGAACTATTTATATTTAGAAAGTGTCCCTCAAATGCTGTGCTGTTCCTCTTTATTGATCACAAAACCAATGCAAGACTCCTACTGTCTAAAGCACTATAGTTAGCATCATGGTCGCCAATTCACATTACCTATCTAAATTCTTCCTCAAATGCAATTTCCACTATACTTTCTGAGTTGCGTCACAGTCTTGCTTAACCACCAACTGTTATTTTATCCCCACTTACCATGTATTCTGAGTTACTGTGACACTTTGTTCTACATTGTTTCTTCCCCTATTATCCCTAATCAATGTCTGAAGCAGTCCCAAAGGACCTTATGATGATCATAAAAGAACAAGTGTTGAGACCACACTTACAGTCACACTAGCTCATATCATTCTTTATAATGACATTATATTTACTTGTGTGTGAAAGTGAGGATACACAGAGACAGACAGAAACACACACACACACACAGATGAACAGATATAGAGAAGGGAAACAGGGAAAGAAAATATGCATGTATGTATGAGAGTACTGTGCCTCTGCACATGTATGGAAGCCTAAAGAGGGCATTGGTTGTTCTCTAACACTCTATCTTATTCCTTTGAAACAAAGTATTTCCCTGAACCCAGGGTTCTTATTTTCTGGCTAGTTTAAAAGCCAGCAATCCTACTGTCTTTGAACCCCCAGAAGATGGGCTTACAGACATGCATAGGATGCCCAGCTTGTTACCTATGTGCCAGAATCCAAACTCTGATCTTCAAGAGTGAGCAGCAAATCTCCTTAACCACTTCACTATCTTTCCAGCTATTGATAACACTCTTGAATTTCCCCCAGAAGAGTCAAACAGAAAAGCAGCTTCCATAATTTGGAGAGCTGCCTCAAGACATGTTCCTGAACTCTTGAACCTTAACATTTCTTCTGGTCGCTAGAAAGCCTTTGGAACAGATTATGGCTACTATACTATAATTAACATTTACTGGGTTTCTGCAACTGTACTAGGTAGGCATGGGTCTACTACACATTTTACATAATTAACTTATTGAATTATCTCAATAACCTGATGAGATTGACATACACTATAATTTATCCTTATTTGAAAACTGAAGCCCTGAGAAGTAAAATGACACCCAAAGTAAAATAGCTCAAATGTGACAGTGACTAGATTTAAGCTCAAACACCAGTCACTAACAGGGTACCAAAGGAAACTGTAGGACTGTCACCATCAAGCTGTAAACAGGGCATCCTGACCCACTGACTCCTTCTCCACTAGAGGAGAGGGAAAGGATAAACCCTAAGCCTCCTGTCCTAATTGAATGACAGATTATTTCTTGCCATATGTTTCTGCCTCTAAAATTATGGGCAGAGGAACAGCAATCCTGGTCCCCAGTGGCTGGCATGCAAAGGATAGACACACTTTTCCACCTCTTGTGCTGGCTCTTACTTTAATGGCTGTAAGTTTCAAATCACATCCTAAGCTTCTTGGAACTCAAAATTCAGTTATCTAACTCAGTAAAATATATCCTTCTTACTTAAAAGGATTTGCCCAAGGGGTCTCTGGGATTTCAAATATACTTAAAAGCAACAACTGTGTTGAATCGCAGTATCATAAGGGATTGCATTTCTGCTGGAGAGCACACAGAGGGGGAAATGTTTGAAGTCCAATACTCTTTGAGTTTCATCCCACCTACCACATCTGAAAGCTATCTTAGTCATCTGATGAAAGCAAACTATAACTGCCCCCCATTATTAGTGTTACTGTGGTCTTCTCTCTTGGCATCCAGATGCTAACACCACAGGGTATTTTCACCTACATAGACTAACCTGCTTCTACTGCAGTCAGGAAAAGTAGATTCTTCCAAATCTAACTGAAAGGAGAAAAAGTGTTACAGAGCAAAACTTCCTGTCAACAAAAGGCTATTTTCCTTTCCATAACCCCTTGCACAAAACAGAAAAAGGAAGTTTGTCCATGACACTGAACCTCTTGCATACAAGTCTTGATTGCTTTCCCTGTGCTGTAGTAAAATGTAGTGTGATTCAGCAGTTTACCAGGCCACATTTCATACACTGACTTTGCCTATTCATTTACTCACTCCATTACCTTCAACAGATAACTTTATCTCTCTAATTACTTGGTACATTCCTTGTTGCTGAATAGAGAGAGTTATTGTGTGAACTAATTGAGAAAATAATTGTAAAGTGATTGCAAGAGTTTCAGACACACAAACGTAAGCTATTGTGGTTCAGTGTTATCACCCCCTGCTCCTTAACTACCCTTTGCTCTTTATTCTTTTTAAAAATTGTTTCTTCTATTTTTTGAGATTATAATGTAATTACATCATTGCTCACTTCACTTTCTTCACTTCAAATCCTTCCTTATTTCTCACATTGCTTTCATTCAAATCCATGGACTCCTTTTTTCATTAATTGTTATTACAACAATATATATGGATATATATGCAGATGTATATTCCTAAATATGTAAACATACCTTACTCTGTCTCTATAATGTTAATTGTATGTGTGTTTTCAGGGTTGACCATTTGGTATTGGATAATCAATTGGTTTACTCTTCCCTGGAAGAGACTATTTTCCGTGTTCTCAGCATTCATTATTTGCCTGTAGTTCTTTGTGTAAGGTTGAGCCCTCATGGACTTTCCTCCATACATGTTCCTAATTTTTATTAGTACAATCTTTGTTTAGGTACAGATGAAAACAATTCAAAGTCTTGCAGTCCTAAATTATTTTTTTTATCCTTTTGTTCTGTGAGCTTTCTTGCAACACTATTATAATTTTTTATGACACAAAATTTGGCTATGCTGCCTAGACTGGTCAGGAAGTCTTGGTGTCAATTAACTCTCATGTCTTATTCTTTAGAGAGGCTAGGGACTACAGGTATGCACCACTGAGGCCCCTGTCATCCCAAATTCTTGCACTCATATCAACACTTAGCGTGGATCTCAAAAGGTAAGAATTAACATAAATGTAGAATCCTCTTAATAAGCAACTTTGTTCCAGACTACCCAGACATCTACACTGAGACAAGATAGTGCAAAGATTATTTGGTTTGGAACAATGTTTACAATTCAAATCAGAGGTAATTTATATAGCTTCAGGACACTGGACAAATCTATTCAACTTCTTGTGTGTCTTTATAACTGACGAAAGGGCTAGGGTAGTCCAAGATCAGTGTTTTACAATTTTTTGCCATAAAACTAGCTATTCAAATAATAATCACAGGTAAAACCATATAGTTGTCAAATGAAATGGGTAGGAAGGTAACGTTCCAGAGGTCCTCTTCCTAGGACTTTGAAGGATTCCACAAAGCAATAGAAATATAGAGTCCCACCATACATGTGACTCAACTACATAATTGCCACATATTTTCTAAGTCTAATGCCTGCTGCCTTATTTCCTTAAACACCTTGTTACACTCCAATAATTCTCTATCAACTCTTTTTCACCACGGTCTTCCACAAATTTGAAAGGTGTTTTCCTTTCTCTTCCATGTTGAATTTAACATCGTAGACATAGTATATGACTCCTAGATCATTCTACATGGCAAAGTTCTTTCATTGGATATCACCATGATAAGAAAAGCACTGAAGACAGAATAGTGTGGCTTGTTAGTGGAGCTCTTGCCTAGCTAGTATGGGACCTTCAGTTGGTTTCCAACATCATAAAAAATGAATGAGAAAGAAAGTAAGGTTGGAAAGAAGGAAGGAAGGAACTATTTGAAGGAAAAAACACATTTTCAAATTCTTGTAGATGTTACCACCCCTTAGTTCTTTCCATTGTTTATATTACTTTTCTGGGTCCCAAAGGCATTTACATGTATGACTATAGATCTGTCATCATTTATTGTTCTGCTGAAGTCTAGCTTCTTGAGGGCTCTATTTGCTGCCATTTCAATAATCTGCTGTATTTCAAACATTTTAAAGATAAGCAAAATGAAAATAGAACAAACAGATAATATCCTAAATCTCCATTTGGAGAACTGCTTGCAAAAAGAGTACAGCCAATCAATTTCTCCTGGAACTCTTCTGAAACTAATAGCAACTATACAATATCTTCTTGATTGAGTGGTCAAAAATGCCACCATAAAATAGGATTAATTTGAAGAGACTCTGCTTAATAATCAAAATCAGTAGTGTATTAGGATAACACTGATTTCATTAAAACAAGCCCTCAAAATTTTTAAAAGCTTAATAAAACAGAACATAATTTCTTATGTATAAATAAATTGTGGGTATATTTAATATAAGCACATCTTTTCAAAACTTTAAAAATGATTTTAGGTTTGTAAAAGAAAAGCAAAGGCACTATACAGTGTTCTCATACTCTTGTTGGCTTCCCTTCGTGTTAAAATTCTATACATAGTATAGTTATTAAAACTGTGAAATCAAAATTTATGGGCTGGGGATATGTGTTAGTGGGTAAAGCACCTGTCATGAAAGTATAAGGACCTAAATTTGTATCCCCAGAACCCATGTGAAAGAGATTATGATGGCATGTAAGAAGCAAGTAAATTCCTGAGTAAATAGATGAGTATTTTTTTTGACATAGGCACAGCCATTTCAAGAACCCTACTCTTTCAGATTCATAGGAATGGCAAAGCCCTCCCACAGTGAGGCTTAGAGGGATAGCAAAGCCCTTCCGTGGTCCATGTGAAGATGTTGAGGGTGTGTGCAGAAATTATACACCGTAGCTTTCTTCCCCTGGATGTTTAGAACCTAAAGACTTCTTCCCTACAGAGACTGTTCCTACCAAAATTAGCTAAACCTGCATCCTTGTTTGGCTGTATATAATAACCCTGCTTTCTTGTTTTTCTGCATGCAATAACCCCATCTCCCAGTTTTACTATATGAAATAAACATGCTGTGCTTCCAGTGTCCTGTAGCTTGTCCTCAGAGAGCCCAATTCACCTAATCCCAAATTTTCTGTTCACGTGTCTTACATTCCTGCATTCCCTTGCTACCACAATTAGGTAAATCCCTGGAACTGTGCAGAGTGCGGCAGTAGCACACATCTGTCATACCAGCACAGAAGAATCCTTGTGCCAGCCTGGTTCATGCAACAGTAACAGAAGTGAGGTGGATGGTGAGGACTGACACCCAAAGTTGTCCTATGACCTCCGCATATTTGCCATTTTATGTGCTCACTCACAAACACATAAATGCACATGTACACCCAGATCATACAAATACACACAAATTTTTAAACGTTCATACAGCACTATAAACTGCATACTTCAATTTTATTTTTACCACTTTTTTGTTAATGTCTTCTTATGAAATGTGACATTGTCATATTTCTTTATTTTCTCTAATTTGAAATGATCTTCCAGTTTTACTTGTTTTCATAATTTCCACACCTTTAAGGAGTAGTGGATGGGTGTTTTGTAGAATGTCTTACTATTTAGTTTTGTCTAATGACTTTTTGTGGTTAGTAGGGTTATGGATTTTGGGAAGAATATCACAGAAGTAAAGTGCTTTTCTCATCACATAATACTAGGCCCTAGTAACTAGGGTTATATAGTAGTCACATATCTTTCACTGATATTTAGTCTTAGTTTCCTTTTAAGTTCAATTACACAAAATTTTTATCTTCTTTAGAGGGGAGTTATAAGGAAAAATAAGTGTGGAGAACCTTCAAAAAGCTAAAATTAAATGTACCATATCACTCTCCCCTACCACTCCTTGGTATATGGTGAAAGAACTTGACACCCTACTGAAGTGGGAATTCCCTCTGTGTGCTGTGATTACCATTAATGAATGGAGAAACTGCCTTGGCCTGATGCGGGTAGAGCTTAGGTAGGCAGGGAAGACTAGACTGGATGCTGGGAGGAAGAAGGCACAGAGAGAGAGAGAGAGAGAGAGAGAGAGAGAGAGAGAGAGAGAGAGAGAGAAATGCCATAGAGCTGCTGGATACAGATGATGGGAATTTTAGCCAGTAGGCCACTGCCACATCATGATACACAGATTAATGGAGATGGGTTAAATTAGTGTAGGAGTTAGCCAATGAGAAGTTAGAGCTGATGAGCCAAGCAGTGATTCAATTAATAGAGCTTCTGTGTGATTATTTCAGGGTTCTGGGCAGCTGGGATGAGCAAGAAGTTCCTTGCAACAATTGGCACCCACATGGCCAGCTAAATCCACTTAAAACCTGAGAGGGCTTGTAAAGGAATTCTAGATGACAAAAATTACAAATTTTAACACAGCTTCTTGCTGTTTGATGGCGGCTTGCTGCAGTTCCTTTGAGAGAGATTTTCCTGATTCAGCCATAGCAGGGAAAAAGCCTCGGCTGGTTTAAAATGCTGGCTTTCTGTGCTATGCTGCAAGCACAACCTCTGGCTCTTTTGGGAAATGGAACATTTGAGTGGGGTTTGTAAGTAGACTGCTGCAGCTTGCTTGAGGTGGCATGGATCTGCTGAGTGCCTAGAGATGGGGCACTGTGCATGTCTCTCAGAGGCAGCAAGCAGCTCAGCCATGCTGGACTGTGCAGAGTGAGCAGATGGTACTGTCTTTCCCCTAATAATGGTGCAGCTTGAGTTTTAAGAAGCACTTAGCATTTTAAAAAGCACTCCTAGACAGAGAATAATTAGAGATATGCAATGGAGACAGATCCAGATGAGTCATAGTGTTGGATAGATATATGTAGGCTTGGGAGAGAGAAGAAAAAGAATATAGAGAGTTGAAAAAGAAGTAAAAAAAATCTTTATAGAGACAGAATACAGACAGTCATAGATTAAAAGGAGTAAGGAAAAAATAAGCCACGTAAAATGGAAAATTCACAGAGTGTATGGATTATTGTATTATTGTGTTTTCTTTGAATTTTTGACTGTGAACAATCTGGGTACAGAGAGTCATTTCATTGTATGGGTTGCTAAACTAAACCAGCATGGATATTATAAAGGCATCTTGATTCCAAAATTTGAGTCTATGGATATGCTACTTTGAAAAAGAGGTTCTTCTTTTGTTTCCACAGAAGATGAGAACCTGTGGATTGCTTCCAGACCAATGTGGTTTCATAGATCAATGTCCCCTGACAGGTTGCCGTGAACACCCCAAAAATACCCTCAAAATATTACTTCACACAATAAACAGCAGGAAGCAGTTTTGAGATAACTTCATTCATATTACCAAATATTGCCCATAAATGTTTGTTTACATTTAAAGAGGGATATACTATAGAGATTTGCATTGGTGTGGATCTTGGTTTATTGATACAAATTTAAGGTAACTTTTGTTATACTGTATATGTATATTTCTACCCTTGATTAAGGTATTGTGTTAGTGTAGCTCATATAAAAATATAGTGTATAATTAAGAAATATAAGTTAATAGATAATCATCTATAATAGTCAAGCTTGTAGCCTGTTAGTTAGATTTTCTAGATGTATAGAGATATATTTCAGTTAGATAGGTTTTCTTCAAATCTTTCAAAGACCTTCAGAATATGACATTTAAAATGTTTAGTAACATAGGACTTTTCATGACAATAAAACACATCTGATCCTGGCAGCACCAATTACTTCAAGAGGAAGATAGGCATCGAAGAGGCTCCTTAGCCATTTGGACAAGAAACTTCTCTTGCCTGGTCTGCTTAACTGAATATGTAGGACCCACAGAGAGATGACTGCTGAACTTGCGTAAAGGTGAGGTGGTCCTTTGGGGTTCCTGCTTCATGAAAGAGTCTGCTAGACATTCTTCAGGACACAGAAAAAATGTGACAGACAAACTGCCAGTATAGGTGGAACTGTCTTTGAAATTCCTGCTTAGTGGAAAATTCTGCTGGATACTATGGGTCTGTGGGCTGAAGATTGGATGGCTCAATGATACAAAAGAACTTTGAGTGACTGTCCAGACAGTGAGATGTCTCTGTCAATTCTAGAATTTTAGAAGTTGCTTACAATGTACTTCCAGTTAACTTAAGTAATATTATATCCTTCTGGAGTCTTTGATGGAGTTGAAGAATTTATAGTTATAGTTTTCCTTAGTTATGATAAAAGATAGATATAAATATTATAACTGTAATTCTTGATTGATACCTGTTTTGTTATATGTAATTTTACTATGTTAAAGTTAAAGCCTTCCTTTTTATTTAAACAGAAAGGAAGAGGCAATGTGGGAGTCCCCTCTGTGTGCTGTGATTACCATTAATGAATGGGGAAACTGCCTTGGTTTGATGGGGTAAAGCTTAGGTAGGTGGAGAAGACTAGACTGGATGCTGGGAGGAAGAAGGCAGAGAGAGAGAGAGAAAGATAGATAGATAGATAGATAGATAGATAGATAGATAGATAGATAGAGATGCCATGGAGCCTCCAGAGACAGACACTGGGAATTTTACATGGTAGGCCACTGACACATAGCGATACGCAGATTAATGGAGATGGGTTAAATTAGTGTAGGAGTTAGCCAATAAGAAGCCGGAGCTGATTGGCCAAGCAATGATTTAATTAATACAGTTTCTGTGTGATTATTTCGGTTTGGGGCGGCCAGGAAGAACAAGCGGTTCCTTGAAACAACCTACTGCTGCATACACTGTAAAGATTTGTCACTCATATTTATTTAATAAAATGCTGATTAGTCAGTAGCCAGGTAGGAAGTATAGACTGGGTGACCAAACTAAAGATGATGGGAAGGAGAAGGATGGAGTCAGAATTGCCAGGCAGATGTACAGGGAGCAGGAGATAAATGTGCCATGCTAATAAAGGTACAGCCATGTGGCAGAGTGTAAATAAAGTTAATTTAAATGTAAGAACTAGTTAGTAATAGGTCTGAGCTATCAGTCAAGCATTTCTAATTAATATAAGACTCTGAGTGATTATTTGGTACCAGGTGGTTGGGACAGGAAACATCCAGTTACATCCCACTCAAGCTCAGAGAGGTTAATTGCCACTCTATTTCCAATAACTAGAAAATGAAAACAGCCTAATCTTCCTTCAACCAATGAATTGATAATTACAATATGATACATATTCACTGTTGAAAACTATTCAGCTATTAAAAATGAAATTTGCAGGTGAATAGGTGGAATTTCAAAAGATTGTAGTGAGTGAGATAATTCATATCCAAAAAAACAAACATCACATTTTTTTGCTCACCTGAGATTTGTGTCTCTAAGTCTTCAGATGTGAATATTTAAAATGGAGGAATTTCAGAAACCAGGAAAGTAAAGGGAAACCTTAGGGTGGTGAAAAGAGAAGCAATATAGAGAGGAATAACAGAGACAAATAATTTGAAGGGTTGAAGGGAGAAATTGGGAAAATGGCGAGGGGCTTTAGAAGAAGAAGATAAATATAAAAAGAGATAGAAGGGTAAAATAGAAGTGAATATGTCTGAAAAAGTTACAAGTATACTAATAACTACTGTGATCATGGGTTTTATACCAACTTGACAAAAGCCAGAGCCATCAGAGCAAAGGGAGCCACATTTGAGAAAATGTCTTTATAAGTACTGTAGAGCATTTTCTTAATGAATGAATGATGGGGGTGGACCCAGCCCATTGTGGATTTTGCCATCCCTGGACTGGTAAGCCTAAGTCCTATGAGAAAGCAGGCATAGCAAACCATGAGAAGCAAGCCAATAAAAAGCAGTCTTCCATGGCTCCTGCTTTCAGGTTCCTGCTCTGCTTGAGTTTCTGCCCTCACTGCTTTTGATAATAAACTATTATATGAAACTCAAAGTATAATAAATGTTTACCCCCACCAAGTTGTTTTTGGTCATAGTGTTTCATTACAACAATAGTAACAAAAATAAAGACAACGATAAACCTAAAATTTTATGCAATATACTTAAGTGCATATATACTTATACATATATAATTTAAATAATGTTTTCCCACCTGAACTGGCAATGCTCTCCACAATAAAATTTTCAATACCATACATAATAAGTCATCTTTTGAGTTGGTGGTCAGAGCTGTCCAAGAGACATTATCAACTTATTGGTTTTGGCCCTTGTTTGCAACCCACAGAGGTGGAAGGTAAGTACCTAATGATGAAGACACCATGTACTTTATACACAAGACCCAGAGGGCCTGAGGTGTACCTAACCCAAAATCCTCCTCTCTGAGGACTACCTTGTATGATACCAGAAGGCACTATACAAGCTATCAAGGGAAGGAAGCAACCAACAGCCCTACCCAACTATGACACCTATGAACAACAACAAGGACCTGCATGGCATGATAACTCTAAGGGTACAATATTGGCACATATATCGTGGTGGTAAACAACAGCTCTCTAAGTGGATTTCAGACCCACTCAACAAGCAGAAAACTATGGCTGATGCTAGAATCCTAGCCAGCCACCCTGGGTTAATGAAGTTATGGATCTTGTAAGAGAACATACAACCTCCTCTTCATTAAACCAGTGTAATCCCTAACTACATACTAAGAATTTGTCTTTATGTATGCAGATAAGTATAGGTCTCACTCCTCATCAAGGAAACTACTCTTTGCAACAGACAAAAGTCATTACAGAAAACCAGAACCAACCAAAATGCAGAGAATAAGAGATTACATCTCTGTTTCATCTGATACATCTACAACTCAATTTCTGTACCTAAGACTCAAATATTATTGCAGAAAAGGAATTGCATAAAAGAAAAAATTTAAAAGTCAATAAAACAGGAATTTTACTGTGTTATTGTGTCTCCTAGAAATACCAGAGAGTCTACACCTATAAAACATCTTCAATTGTATAATATGGTAGCATTAGGATCAAAGTACTAGGCAAGTTGCGAATATTCAAAGGATTAATGATTTTTTTACACTTATTTGGGTTATGGAAGGAAGAAAACCTTGAGTGGTGATGTTGGAAATACTTTTAATAATACATGTCTGATAAAGAGTAGAAGAAGATGAAGTATAGAAAGTAGTATGAGTAGAAGCATGTACACACACATATCAAATGCTGACAATGTTATTGGCTTGTTTAGATGACTGAAAGATGTGCTTTTCTCTGATTGTTCAGTGCCAAATGGTCAGTCCAGAAAACATACACACTAGTAACATTATATGGATTGATCATGTTACCTTTAAGAAAATATATATGTACATGTATAAACAGTTGGTAAAAACAGAAGTCATGAATTTGAAGAATAGCAGTGAGGGGTATGTGAGAAGTTTTTGAGGGAGGAAATGGAAGAAAGAAGTATTGTAACTATATTGAAATCTCAAGAATGATTCACTCGTGCATGAAACCTAGTCACGGTTGAAAAGTAGGGTGTATGGAATTATGTACTGCCTTCTGCCAAGGCCTTAAAAGTTGTTTATATAAAACAAAAGACAGTTATTATTACTAGAACACAGAAAAACCATGGGGTTAAGGAATTTGTGTCCATGGGTGAGAGTCAGAATTAGGAAATGGAGGAGAGTGGAACTTCTGTGGCATACCAAATGATTTGGACTTAATCTTGAGGACAATAGGGTGTTCTTACAATCTTAGGTGATATGAATAACACAATTAAAGCCGTCTTTTAAATCACAGAGTAATATAAAAAGAGGAAAATCATTGAAACACAACAGAAAATCAACAAAGAAACCCACATATTTAAGATAATTTTGTATATTCTTAAGGTAATATTTCAAATATATGGGAAAAGGAAATTTCATTGGAAGGTGAGTTAGTATGGAGTCACTACTTTATGGTTAGATTATAGAATCCACCAAAGATGTCCACATTATTTGAGCAAACCAGATAATCATTTACCTCTTATTTAAAAGTATTTATTTGATCATGAAGACAAGTCTGATAAAGTCTTAATTAAATTTAATAGAACCTAGCTTATGTAAGTATTGTTCAATAAACGTTAGTGATTATTATAGCATTATAATGACAAAATAGCTAACCATTTGCAAACTATACTTAAACATGACTCATTGAAATACATTTCAAGCACATTAAAAAATTAACTTCCTTAAAGTCGTTCACTAGTGGAAATACAAATAAAAATGTATTCATAACCTTTTGGTAGGATTCTTAAGGAAAAATATGTCACACAAGAAAACATTAATATGCTTGGGTATTTTATAATTATAAATTTCTGTGCAAGATATCCCCTATCTTCCAAAAGACATAATTCTCTCAACGTATTTCTAACAAATGTGTAGGGAAATTACTCTTCATATTATTTTTGACAAATGTACAAATATGTAGCTGTCTGCCAGGATCTATCCAAATAGAAACCACAGCTATTCTCTAAGCCTGAACCTATTGCTTTATTACTTATATATATTATATATGTGATTTCTTTTAAGTGTCTCATCATGGTCAATATGCTACATATATGTAAGCTGACCTTCTCATGTATACAAGTAAGCACACAGAAAGATGTTCACGCACACTGCTCTTCTTATTTATAATAAAAGTTTAAAACTATAAAAGTCCATAAAAGCATTTTAAGTAGGGAATGTCATGAGGATAAATGAAAATGAGGTAGATTTAAAAACGTGCAAAGGACTTCAATAAACAGGATTCCAAAGAAGATACACAACATGAACATATGGTCCACATCATTAAACCCCTGGGGAAATGAAAAGCAAAACAACAAAGAGAGCTCACCTTCCACCCATTAGGATGGCCATTAGGGTAAAATAGGAAGGGGATGACAGTCAAAATGACAGTCAGTGCATAGAAAGTATAGGAATTAGAGTGTTACATACTATTTATTAGGATGTGAAATGGTGCTGCCAGTATTAAAAACAGTATGGGGGTTGGAGAGATGGCTCAGCCATTAAAACTGCCTGCTCTTCTTTCAGAGAAGCTGAGTTCGGTTCTTATATAAACTGATGGTATGACTGCTCCATGGTGTAAGTGAGAGGTTTTTATTGTAGATATGAGGGAGAGAAGAGCAAGAGACATCTGGAAGAGCCCAGAACAGAAAAAGAAAGTAGTAGTCTGACTATGGCAGCAGACTGGACCTTGCCATGAGAGGAGCAGGAGCAGAGCAGAGAAGAGAGATAAGAGAGTTGGAGGGTTGTGGGAGGGTATTAGAGATTAAGAGAGAGTGAATGAGGGCAAAAGAGAAGTACATATCCAAAATAGCAGGGTTATAAGAATGAGTAGCAGGGACTTGAGAAGGCCATGAGTGGAGAAGTTTAGCCTAGGGCAGAAGGTGAGAAGAGCTGAGAAAAATTAGGATGTCAGTATGGACTCTGAAATGTGTAACAGGTGTACTTGTGATGCTGAAGGAGCCTGAAGGCCAGCATGCTTTTTGGTATGCTAATAGGCACCACAGAGTCATTTGTCCCTTCTTCCCCGGATAAGGGAAACTGGATTCTTTTGATAGAGGGAACCAGCTTCACAAGTTCCTGAGGAATGCTGGCTTTT
>PVIU01023355.1:0-27584 GCA_004026605.1 Ondatra zibethicus
AGTGGTCTGCTCTCGGACTCCTCCCCACAAGTGTCCCCAGGACAATTCTGCTTCTCTAGTCCTTCAGAGCTAAGGGCCTATGGTTATACTCTTCCCTACCCCTCTACTCTATGTTCCAGGTGTTGGCTTGGTCCATAGGGGTGTCCCTGGCATGTTCCATGTCAGAACCACTTCTACCACTTGCTTTGGGAGCTCCTGTTTGGACTATGGTTTCCATTTGTCACTAGAGACCAAAGTATTTTTCTCAACACTGGATTTCAGCTGCTATGCCAGTCTTACTCTAACACAGTTGCTCTCAATCTCCCTAATGCTGAGACCCTTTAATATAATTCCTCATGTTGTGGTGACCCCCAACCACAAAATTATTTTCATTGCTGCTTCATAACTGTAATTTTGCTGCTGTTATGAATAATAATGTAAATATCTTTGTTTTCTTATGGGCTTAGGTGACACCTATTAAAGGGTCATTTGACCCCCACAAAGGGGTCACAAGCTACAGGCTGAGAACCACTGCTCCAACACCTTCAGTGGTTGCCTCGTACCTTCAGTCTCAAGCCCAGTTCCTAGCTTAACACTTAGATACCCTCTGCATTTCCAGTCCTCATCCCCCCTGACCCTTCAGCACACCGTTTGCCTGTTTCCTTGCGTATCTGTCTTAGGCAGTACTTGTGCATGTCTCCCTCTTTTTCTCATGCCTACAGCCTCTATCCATGATCCTGCTGCTGGAAGGGATGCTAGGCCTCTCCATGAACTAGGAACTTTACTAGTCACCAGCTTTATTACAGAGAATCTATACCCCAGGTCTGGGTGGACCATCCTTCATGATTCGGGGTGACTTCCCTTGGGTGAGCAGCATGGAAGGCCTTGCACCTTCCATTACCAATGCTCTGTCTACTTGAACCTTCTGAAAGGCATCCCGTATGGTCAAGGGCTGGGGCAGGCACTCCCACAGCAAAGCCAATACTATTCACGAGCTTCCCAACATTCTCTGCCAGATCTCAGTGGTGCTTTCTGAAGAACACTCTCTACAGCTTTGTAGTTTAAGACTCTGACACTGAAATGCTAGCCCAGTTCCTGGGGACCCTGTTGCTGCTGTGGCCACTCTCTACTCAACCAATGAGGGTACGGAGGACTGACTCTCAGCCAATGAGAGGTATGGGGGACTGGAATCTCAGCCAATGAGAGGTACGGGGGGACGACTGACTGTCCAACCTGGGCTTGGCCATCTCTTTTGTTCCTCTCCTCTTTAGCTTGCCCTTGACACCACAGATGACTTTCAACAGCATTCCACCTGTGAACTACAGGAGTCTGGATGACTGCAGGTAACAGGGGCAGAATTCCCAGCAAAGGAGGTGAGTGCTCGACCTGGGGGTCTCCAGGACCCACAAGGCTGGATTGTCAGAATATGTCCTGTACAGTTCTGGTCTCGCCGGCGAGGGCCTGAAATTTACATTTATTTTTCCCAGTTTCCTCTTAAGGAAGGCAAGAAACACTGGATTTGGTATAGGGATAGCAAGTTTTGTTTCAGAATAGTTAATAAAAACTACTGTTAACTAGTTGTGGATGGTGGTGCACGCCTTTAATCCCAGTACTTGGGAGACAGAGGTAGGAGGATCTCTGTGAGTTCAAATCCAGCCTGTTCTACATAGTGAATTCTAGGTCAGCCAAGGACAACATAGTGTGATCCTGTCTCAAAACAAACACACAAACAATGAGCGCTGAATAAAAGGAAATAGGAGAGCCAAGTAGTGGGACCCGTGGCATGCACATGTACTTTGAATCAAACGATTAGAGACCTAAGTGAGAGAAACACTTGCCAGGGTTGGGGGGGTGGGGACAGGATGGGACACTGAGAGCCAGGGAATGCTCCCTGGTGACCATGGGCCTCATGGCCTCATTCTCAGGATTCCCAGGGGGAGGTATGTACCCGCCAGAGTGGAACCCCAGGGCACAAAGTGAATTCCAGGTCACTTTGCAGTACCCTTTCCTTTTAAAACTAAATTTATAACCCCTTCTATGAAAGCGTGTCAGTGTTCCTCCCGTTATAGGAAGTTGACCAAGAGCACGGAGGGAGAACCCAGGCAAGACACTGTATACAGAGCCAGTCCTGGCTGGAGGCTCCGGGGGGGTACCTAGGCTGGGGGCCTCCTTTCTGACTTCATGCACGCACATGCAGACAGCGCCATTCTACCCGCCGACCTGCCAACCACCTCCATCCGCTCATCAACAGGTTGGATGCTCTACCTCAGGCCATGGAGTTGAGTTGCCCTTGAACTTCCTGCCCGTGGAAGGGACTGACCCTCACAGCTGCCCCAGCCTCCGGCCAGCCTCCACTGCTCTGGAAAGACAAATGGTTTAGGTCTCCTTCCCTGACCCAGAGGATTAGTGGCCAGCCTCATAATGCCATCTGAGGGACCCACAGTCTTATTCCTAGGGTGCAGGTATTTATTCAGGACCCATTTCAAACATGGATGCAGAGAGTGTGGCCTTCAGCTGTGGGAAAGAGATGGGCCATTTCTGCTTCTCAGGGGCAGAATGTACCCAGGCTGCTGCCTTTGTCTTCCTACCTGTGGCCATACCTGGTTTCTTGCCTTAACAGCTCACTGCAACTGTTCTCAGAAGGAGCATGGTAGGACTCCCCAAACCCTTTTGGGGGACCCAAAGCATATCCCGAGTGGGAGACATCTTCTGCCAGGTGGGCGGATCTTTGGTGGCAGCTGTGCTGAGGACCCTCTAGCCAACCCCGCTCTGTAGCCTTTTTTCTGTCCCCTTGAAGGGCACTCCTTTGCCCTTTTGTTGTCTTGTCCTTTAAGGAATATACAGCCATCAAAGGAACCCACCCCCGAGGAGCACTGGACATGGACTTGGTTTGCTGTCTTCCTTATAAAACACTAATTGTTGTGGCCTAATGGTCCAGCCTCCAGAATTCCTATCCCACCATGCCAGAGAGCCGGGTCACTAGGGAGGCAGTCTGGCCTCTACACTTACCCGCTACCCAGGGGCAGCCCATGCAAACCTGTGAGGATCCCAGGCAGCACCAGTATCCCTCAGTGCTTTTGAGCCCTGTCACTGCTGCAGTAGCCCAGCCCCTTCTGGGTCACCTGTGGTTCTGTCTACCTGGCCTGCAATTTCCGAGGGGGAAACTCTATATCTAGTGTGGATGATCAACAAGCTGGGCTGATGGTGGGGTAGACGAGGGGCAGGAGGACCACCCTCCCATACTGGGGTAGAGAGCAGCAGAGAGAGAGGGGGGGAGGAGTGTCTGCAGAGACTGGAAGCTTCTCCTGCTCCTTGCTGGAGCATCTACCGTAAAGGAATAAAGAAAACGCCGAGTCTCCTCTCATGGCCAGATTGAGATTTTGAGTGAGCCAAAGCAGGAGAAGCCCAGTGGGGGGTGGGGAGGAAACAGAATCTGTTCCTAGGAGGCTGTGTCCCAGTGCCTGACTCAGCAAGGCGCGGGAGGGGACACCGACTGCTCAGCACCCAGCCCCATGCAGGGATGGACAGATGGAACAAGCCGCTGTCTGGGTGGAGGGTGGGTTTTAACTGTGTGTACTACCCAATGGTGAGAGAAGGAAAATGGTGGGCATTTCTAACACGGGGAAACTTCAGCGGGAGTGTTACCAACCAACCGAGCATCCCTGCCCCCAGGTATGGATGGGGTCCCTTGCTCTCTGGATAAACCTCGCAGTGGCTGGACATGATGCTTGTTTGGGGAATGGTTGGTGCTGTCACCCTCTCAAAGGATGCTAATTTCCGTGGTAGTTGCTAGATGGGGACCACCTGTCTCTGAGCATCCCTGGGCAAAGACACTCTGGCCACTGCGTCCAGCCAGGTGCCTGGCACCTGAACCATTTCCACTGGCAGTGTGGAACCAGACACTGGCTAGGCATTGGGGCTGGTGAGCTGCCACTGGTACCGAATGTGGTCCCATTTTCCAGCCTCTAAGGTAATTTATCCCTGGGCCTTCCCTCAAGTCCACAGCATGAATTTGGCCTCCTGGGAGGAAGCCAGCCTGGCTTGCTAAATGGGAAATTTATACTTTAGTGCTCCCATTTGCTCCCATGGGATGCTGTGTCTTGCCACCTGTCCTGGGACGGCTTCCTCATAATGGTGAAGCCTGCCCCATCCTGGGATGCTGAGCTTCCGGAATCAGGAGGGGTTGTGCCTCTGAAACCTGCCAGCTGGAACGAGCAGATGAGCCCCTATGATGAATCCTGCCCCTCTTAGTCACGGGGTGGGTACTTAGCCCTGGCGTGGGCCCCACGGCTGTTTTTTACTGAGACAAGATCCCACATAATGGCGCTCGACTCCCATACCCCACCGCTCTGCCCCACTGTCTCAGCCTGCAACACTTTATTTATAATCCCTGCTGGAGGGAGAATGATCACCAGATTACGAAGTAAGCCACGGAAGCTCCTAGGTGGAGCGCTAAGGTGTGTGTCTGAGGCGGTGGGCACGGGAGATCAGTCGTGGGAACCTGCTGTGGTGGGTGTTATCACCCCCAAATTACATCTAAGCCCCTTCTCCTGGTGCTTGAGAATGTGACCTTACTTGGCCAAATGTTTGGGGAGATGTTTAAGATAAAGACCCTGAGATGAGCTCATCCTGCGCCAGTGTGGCTCTACCTGAAGTGACAAATGTCACTTCAGAGGTGACAGACGCCGAAGGCACATGACGAGGAACCTGAGGTGGCGTTTGTAAGCCAAGGAATGCCACAGACTGCAGCCCTAGAAGAGGACCCAGAAGAAGATCCCTTGTCCCCAGCACCGACAAAGGGGATGGTCCTGCCCACGTGAAGACTTTGGATTTCAGCCCTCCTGAATGATGAGAGAAGAAATACAGCTGTCTTGAACCATGTTGATTGTGGTACTAGGAAATGGATGTGCCTGGCTTTCCACATCCATGGGGTCCCAGATGCCCCTATACCGGAAATCTCAAGTAGTACCAAGATTTTTCCTACATACAACCCTGATCACACTAAACCTTAATTGTGAAGTTAGGCACACTAACAGATTAGCAATGATAAAATAAAAATTAAAATATACACTAAAATGTTACTTAAGAGTTAGTTACTAATTGTTTATTTCTAATAATTTCCTTTTACTATTTTCAGGCTGAGGTCACTGAATGGCTGAAACTGAAGTGTGGATGGGGAGCGGGGATGCCCCGACTTTTAAGCCCCTTCCACCAAAAACAGCAGGTTGTGAGGAGGTCAAGAAACAGCCTTCTCTGGGGTCTGGAGCCATGTGCCTCCCAGCGCCTCCCACTTGGTGGCAGAGGGAGGTGTGCTGGAGGGTTCTGCTCTCCAGTACTCCCGTGTGCCGGCAGGCTGGGCTCATCCCTACTCTCCAGGGGACAGTACAAATAAATAACAAACAGTTTCAAAGAGGATTACCCTCTCAACAGCACCACGTGACAGAAGCATGAAAGATTAATTCCTTGCCCATGGAGCACCACCAGCAGTCTGAAAGCCAGCCGCACCCCACCCCATCCATTAAAGCCTCGGTGAGTAAAAGAGATGAGAAAGAAAACCGTGGGGTACTGTCTTCAACATCACATAATTAACAGGGAAGGACTGTGGTGAAACTCCTGTGTGCACACGGTGGGCATATTTGGGAGAGTTACTGGACAATACAGGTCTAAAGCAAAGATCCCAAAACCATGCTCATGTGACCTTATCCTATTGGACCACAGGGAGACAGTAAGTTGTCCTTGAATGCTTGCTACAGTCTCATTTAGAAGAACGAAGATGAAGGACGCAATGTCGAAGCCAGGAGTGGTGGCACACACCTTCAATAAGGAGGCAGAGGCAGGTGGATCTCTGTGAGTTCAAGCCCAGCCTGGTCTACATAGTGTCTTCCAGGCTAGTCACACCTACATAGTAAGATTTTGTCTCAGAGAGAGAGAGAGAGAGAGAGAGAGAGAGAGAGAGAGAGAGAGAGAGAGAGAGACTAGTGACTGTTATCAGGAGGGAGGGATGTGGCCACTCAAGATTCGTCCTGGTTTGGGACAATTTGTGGTATGGCGTAGGGTGAAGGCGCACAGGTACCTAGGTGTTTGCGGGGGGGGGGTGCAAGCAAATAGGCAAGATTGACCACGGTGACTATATGAGCCACTTTCTGGTGGAGGTCTGAGTGTCCATGTGTGAAGGAGAGAAAGAAAGACCCCCACAGGAACCTCTTGTCTGGACGATGTCACTGAGCATGGGCCTTCATACCATTTCACTGCTTCTTGGCACTATGGTGCCCCGGCCCAGGAATGAAGTCGTGAGTGAAGTGAGTACCTGCCTGGTTGATGGGGTAGTCCTTGGGGTGTCTATCTCATGATTTTCCAAGCTAGCCTGTGGTCACAAGAGCATACAGACATTTATTTTATGTGACATTGGGGAATGACTTTCTCATATATAAAATTCATGACTCAGATACCCAATACAATTGCAAAAAATGCAAAAATAATCTAATGATGTTTTTTAAGTAAACTTATGGTTCTATGTTGAGCTGCATCACCAGCTATCCTGGGTTGCTTATGGCTATGGACCATAGGTGGGAATGGATACCCTTAGTAGGGTTTAGAGGAGTCCACCACCAAAGAACTCTGTCCTTTGCTAACTGTGTGACTCGGGCAAGGCCCAGGTCTAGGACAATCCCAATGGGGACTGTATAGGAGGGGGAGCTAGAGGGTTGAGAGTGCACACATGTAAGGTATTTAAACATCTCAAGAGCTAACCCACGGCGAAGGCCAGCTGCCAATCTAAACGAGTGACTACAGTACAGGCGGCAACAATCGGCACAGTCATTGTCCTTAGCTCTCAGGGTCAGCTTGGGTTCTTCCAGTGGGGGCAAATGCTTAGCTGTCCACTCTTCCCTACCCAGGCATGCTGGAAGCTACTTGGCTTCCTTTGCCTGTCTTCTGGGAACACTTGGTCTGGAGGCCCTGGGACGGCTTCTGCAGAGCGAGACTCAGGGCTGTACAGTTAAATGTCTCTACTGTAAAAACAGGAGCCGTGACCTGCCTTGGCAGAGAGGTGTGGATGCTGAAGGGTTGAGGGACAGCCCAACCACACCGACACCATCAGACTGAGGTGCCAGCACCCAGACCACAGCTGCCTCGCTATGTGTGTCTGAAGCCTCCTTGCCTCAGGGATGTGTCCCTGTCCCCTGTCTCCTGTCCTCTCTGGCCTCACCTGTGATGACTCCTGTGGCTCAGAATGCTCTAGGCAAGACTAAGAGTTCTTCAACACTACCGTTAGTATAAGCCAAGTCTCTTGCCTCGATGGCTGTGAAGGCTTCCCTCTGCTTGCCAGGGCTAGCCTGGGAAGGAGGTCCTGGAGGATACCCAAGATGGAGGTTTTGGTCCTGAGGCTTCCTGGGGCAGCTCCTCGGGGCAAAGGAGACGGATGGAGACATGACTTCTCGGCAAGTTCAGCTCTGTCTTTAACCAGGGCCAGCAGCACTTGGGTCAGAGAGGGACCGGGAGGCAAATACACTGCCTTCAGGGAACCTCGGCTTTTAAAGTCTGTGAAATCAGCCTGGATCTGGTTAGCGTGTGTTTGGTCAAAGGGACATGGTGGCTGCTGCATTTTGTAGTGGGCTGCCCCTTGTGCCAATGAAATTCATGATCATGTATGAAGGGCTCCCTAGAGAATGGAGCCTAGAACGGGGGAGCCCCTGATGGATGAACAGATCGGCTGCCCAGAATGGGGTTCTGGGGAGGATCGGTCTAGCACAGGTCTGATTTCCACCCAGGAGTAGGGTTCTCTGTCTTAGTGGAAGAGGATCACCTCACCCCTGTCTGGCTCTTGCCCCATCCCAGCTCCACAGAGGGTGCTGGGTCAGGAGCATGGTGACCCCAGCTCTAGCAACAAGTAGGATGTTTCCCTCTCCTTATGAGGAAGAGACCGACCTACAGGCATCACGGAGGTGAAGGGTCTGGAGGGAGCCTCAGGCCACTGGTTACGGGCAGTCTTGGACTTTAGCTCTAACCCTGAACAAAATGGCTGGATGGACCAGCATCCTGCTGAGTCTGGGGACAGGTGCACTCTTGTCCCTTCCAGGAGCTGCGAGGAGGGTCCCCTGGCTTAGGGCTCCCCCTTCCTCCCACTGCTCCACATGGTGTACCCTGGGGCCTGGCCAGGTCTGGGCATCCATACAACACAGCAGGTGGCTGGGACACCCCAGAAGCTCTCCACAGTTACCATGGTTATCAGCTGCCACAGGGTAGGGTGCAACCCTTTCCACAGCATCCCCCATCAGCATCCCCCACTGGGCTTTGCCAGAACCTTCTGGAGTCGGTGTGGCAGGGAGGGAGGGCCAGCTAGGCACATGGGCCTGTGTGTGGGTGTCTGGAGATAGCATGGCCCTACAGACAGCTTAGGGCCTGTGACCTTCCCTGAGGATGCTGTGGGCTCAGAGGCAGTGCTTGGGGCGCTGAGGTGGGGTGACCCTGGCCAGCTATCATCTTTCACATACTAAGCAAGCAGACCACCTCAGCTATAGGAGGCTGGACATTATTGTGGAAGATGTTTGGGACCCAAGATCTTTGATTAACTAAGAAGGACAACCCCCTTCCTCACGATGCCCGACACCCTATACTGTCTCCTCCGGTCTCAATGCCACCTCCTGGCCATGGGTTTCTGCAGCATGAATAAAACACCTTTAATCTCAGTACTAGGGAGACACATGCCTTTAATTCCAGCACTAGAGGAGGAGACAGAGGCTCCGTTCTCTATCTGCAGCCGCCCAGCCTTGGTAGAGGGGAGACTTTTCTAGTGGCTTGATTGTTTTGCTTTTCTCATCTTCAGCTTGAACCCCAATATTTGTCTCTGGGTTTTTACTATTTGTGCTTCAGGTTTCAGGCCTAGCTCCACCTCTCCTGCCCTCATTCCACTGCAGACACTGTGCCCCCAAGTCCACTGAACAGCAGATATTTCCATGGTGGTCCCTGGAGCCCCTCGGTCCTCTGATCATAAGTTCCTTCCCCCACTGTCAGGGTTCCTGAGGGTAGCGATCACACTCAATTTATGGTTCCTGTGAAGAGTGATATTTCCAGTCAGAAGAAGTCTCACTGCAGAGCAGAGGGCTCAGCCTTCACGCTTCATTTGAAAACATCCTTTCTGGGTAAAGCCAGTGTTTCCTCTGGACTCGGGGCCCACTGTAGCTGTTACATGTACCAGTGAGACAGTGTCCATGCCCTATAGGAGCTGACCCATGTGTTCTCAGTGGTCATTCTCAAACTGTCAGGATAAGAAGGCAGGACAGCATCCCCAGAGCCCCCAGGCGCCTCAGTATAGGCACCAGGTCCCCTGAGCCACCCTCTGCCTCAACAGTAGGCTGTAAACAAGGAGGCTCAGGCCTGCTCTCCTGTGAGGAGTGAAGTACACCTGTGTCCCCTCGGGAAGTGCTGGGATCTGCAGTCTTGTCTAGGCACTTCATTATTCGCAGAAGAAAGGGGACAAGATGGCCCCGAGACTCCTGGGCATGACACCTGAACACCTCTTGGCCTGGGTGACTAAAAATACCCTTTACTCATTGCCAGGGAAAGGCAATACGCCCTGGGGGTGAGAGGAGCCACCTGAGCAGAGGTGGGGGGGCGAGCAGAGAAGGGGAGCCACGGGGCGCAGGGGTAGCCAGGGAGCGGTTGGGAACAGCAGGGACTCAGTCATGTATACAGTGACCAGAGTCAATCCCTCTACACAAGTGCTGGACCAACAGCATCCCTGTGCACACCCCCTGCCAGGAGCCATCGCAAACTAACAACTGTCTCTCGCTCAGCTCCGCCATCAGGATCAGGGCACATTTTTAGATTCAAAGCTGATGAAAGCTAGCAGGCCCGGTCCAGGAGAATGCGGGCTTTGCGCTTCCCAGAGAACTAATGAAACCCTGGTGAATGCCCTTCCCCAGAGCTTTCAACCATCAGAAAATGTTCCCTCAAGTGTTGTTTAGTTTTAAGGAAAAGTAGAGTCAGGGAAGTTCACCAACAGACCAATGTAACTAGGAGAGTTTCTCCAAGCATGGGATTGGAACCCCTAGATCTAGGCTTCTAAAACTACAAACGATGGGGTCCACCCAGTTCCACGGGGGAACTTCAGTCTGTGTGGTTTGCTTAGACCGCAGGCTCTGCAGACCCAATGGGTGCACCCATGACTGGCTTTACTGGGATGTCACGTGATCCATACTCCCTGCTCTGTGGTGGCATGAAGCAGGGCCACTGGAGGCTTAATGGATAGATGCATCATGACCACACAGTTCCAGAGTGTCCCCCCAAGCACCCCAGTAAGTTAGGAAACAAAAGAACATACCACGAGAACCACCTACAAGAGACCAGATACAAGGCTGCATCACAGATGGGTGCTGGACGGAAATATGAATTTCCTGGGTGCAGCCTGTCACTTCCTGAGCCCAGCTCTTCCTCACCTGCTTTCTCCCCTTTCACTGTCAAACTCTAGAGCCCTCCAGGTGGTGGTGCCCACGGGGGGGGGGGGTCGGCCAGAGAACGCTCGGATCTGGGTCCTGATCCCACCACATGCCAGCTCGGGCACTTTAGCGCAGCTGTGATAACTTCTACATCAACTTGATGCACAGCAGAGAGACCAGGGCCCTCAGCAAGGAGCCTGGAAGGGGCTGGCCTACAGCAGGCCTTGGCGAGCCATGGGAGGCTGTTCAAAACTCCTGGCCACTTCTGAGTCCAGGACTCTCCACTTCTCTCAACGCCGTCTGTTCGGCTGTAACACACCTGTCCCTCTTCCCTCCCCTCCCCCTCTCTTTCCTAGACTATGGGATAATCCAGGTTTCCCCTTCACCTCCCCTACTTAAATGCAGCATCCATCCCTGGGTGTATTCTCTCCCCGCCCCCCTTCTCTCAGGACTAGCTGTCAGGTGACCAGGCAGTCTACCCCAGGTCCCAGCTGAACCTCAGGACTCCTTTCTCAACGCTCCTGGGCACAAACTGCAAGGCCACGACCTGATGTAGCCCTTGGCATCTCCTTTCTACTCATCCTTTTCACCCATGTTCACATGCCTGCCTTAGATCCTAGGAGATTCTCACCCTGGCTCAGCTGTCCCAGTGTCCCCTCCCCCATGACCTGACCACGTAGGGGTCCTCCCAGACAGTCCCTTCCTACCTCTGCTTATCACAACCCTGCCTGTCTTCCCTGCTCATCTCTCTTCCCCGTTAGCAGGGTCTTCTCTGTCCAGGCTCATGGTCACTGAGTCTCCGTCCTGACTCCTAGCCCCGAGGCAGAATTGAGTGGATCTTGCTCCTGTCCGCCCTTCCAATGTCTGCTGGGAAGGTCTTTACACATTGATGGTAGTTATGAATTTACAACAATGATGCTTTAAACTTCTGAGTAAATTCATGGTAATCTCTTTGTCCACATATTCTAGTTATTCTACACTGAGAAGGAGCAGGAACCCATTTCTGCCAGCTTGTCCCTATCTCTTAAAGGTCTCAGCCGAGGAACCAGTGTTGAGAACGATACTCTCATCCAAACTTTGGCACCTATGTTAACGGTTTTCAGAGATGTGGTTATTGAATGGCAATCAGGATGAGATGATGGCATTAGGGTAGGACCCCATGACAGGCCTGGTGGGGACTTTATAAAGTGGACGAGAGACCTGAGCCGACACATGCTTGCTTGCCTTGTGGTGCCATGCCCTAATGATGCAGCCCTTTCTCTAAATGAGGTGCCATGTTCTTGGCTTCTTCAGGATTCCGAGCCAAATAGACTTGCATTATTGTCTCTTTTCTTTTAATTTCTCTTCACAGCAAGAATGAAGATATTTTATTGGGATTTGAGAGACAAAATGATAGGGGAGGAGAAATGGAGATCTCAGCAGGTGTCAGGAGAAAGATGGAGAAAGGGATAAAAGGTGTGTTCTCTGAGGTAGAGATGGAGCAAACAGCTGCACGGGAGTGGAGGAGTGAAGGAGGGGGAGAAGGTGATGGGGGAGGGAGGAAGAATATGTCCTGGGTGTCAGGAAGAATATGTCCTGGGTGTCAGAACTTCAGCCAATGTTTGGAGAAAGGAGAGAGGACGAAACTTTTCGGAGGTAGAATTCAGAAAGTGGGCGTGTTTGTCAGTGAACCTGCCGAAGACTGGCAACCTCTGTTCTTTGTAAATTACCTAGTTGCAGGGATCTTGTTATAGCAACTGAAGAAAGACCAAGATGTGTGGCTTTCAGCCACTGGGTCGGGTGATGGATTGTAACTGCTCAGTGAGAACACAGCAAAGAAAACCGTTCTAGCCATGGCCGGACTGCAGGTGAGAAGGGGGATGGGTCCCCATCCTTTCTTCACGTCCTCCCCTTTCCCAGTCCTACTTATCTGGACCTAGCCAGCTTGCAAGAGAGAGTAGACCGGCTAGGTATATGGAGGAAGCTCAGGAGAGGCATGCTATTAAACTGGCCAAGACAGTCACAACCCCACAGAGCTACCCCCACCCCCAGGTCTCTGGGCGCTAACCACACACCATTCTGCAGAGCAGGGGGAGGTCTGTTAAGACCCCATCCAGCAAAGGGATGAGTTTAGGAACTGAGACGTCTTGGTGCAGGACACACTCAGGGTGGCCAGTGTGCTCTGAGCACCAGCCATTGAGGAGCTCACTATGTGTTGTGGAGGATGCAGAGACCCAGAAGCTGCACAGAGCAGAGCTCAGGCCAAAGGGCCAACTCCTAGAGAAGGGATGGAGACTGGATGAGTCCACCTGACTCAGACATGTGTTCTCTCTTGTTCTTTTTGCCTCCTTGGCACTGGATGAGCCAGAAGAGCTCAGCCCAGTGGCACCAAGGACCCACTCTAAAGATAAGCCATACCCAGTTCAGGTATCTCTTGGAACCCTGGACCTCCCGGACATCTGGGGAGATTCATCCCACGGAGGTGAGTGTTTCTGGCATTGGCTGGAGCCTGGCAGGATCACACAGTGGGTAACTGCTACCCAGTCCTGGCAGAACAAGATCCTTCACTAGCTGGGAGGCCAGGGTGTGACTCCTTGACATTCTATGCCTCAGTTTCCACTGTAGGCTAATAAGCCTACCCCACAGAGTTATTCCTAAGGCTCAGATGTGAAGTAAGGTCAACAATACAGTTCCAGTGAGGACTCTCTTCCTCCTCTCATAACCCAGAGCCCAGGCCGGCTTCCTGCCTCCCCCCCTAAATACACGGGCATGAAGAACAGCGCTTCTGCGCTGAGACTTTCCCAGGTCGGGCTGACTGGAGTCCCTGAGAATTTGTTGTGGTCAATGGTACTCGCCGCCCCCACCCCACCCCATTCCTGAGAGATGACAGTCCTGTCACTTTGACACACCACAAGAGCTCCTAGAAATGTCAGTGACACCTCCTCATCAGTGGCCTTCCCAAAGGGCAGCCATTGTGTCCTTGGGGTACAGCCGCGGTGTGAGCTGGGCGCAAGTAAGTGTCAAGCATGAGGTCTGCCCACTCCCTCTCTGCCTCTGTCGCCTTGAAGAGAAAAATGAATCTCTGTCCTCAGGGGCAGGAGATGGCTGGCTGTTGGGTGGTCAAGACCCTTGTAACTTTAGAGTCTTCCTACCTACAAAGTGAGAGAGACTTCCTGGCTGCTGGGAGAGATGACGGAGGGAGGCACAGTGTCTCTGGCCTGGACATATCTGTCCATCTTTCCAGAAATGCCTGTACCAGCTGTTCTGTCTCCTTACGTGACTCTAGCTCTGGGGCCTTCGGTGACATAAAGGCTGCTGAGAACTTAACCAAGGCTCAAATACACGTTCCTTCCAGCCAGTGTCCTCAGAAACTGGACGCATTCCCTGGCACTGTAAGACTGGTAGAGGTGTTCCTTCCGGTTTGCCCAGTTGCCATGCTGAGGATCTACAAACACAAGACAAGGACTCCTCCCTCCAGGCGCTTCCCAGAAACTGCCACATCAACATGGTGCCTGCCATGTCCTCCCAGTCACTGGAGGTGAATTTGAAAAGACAAAGAAGCCAGCCCAAGGGTAGGGTATTTTCTGTGTGGGCCAGCCACAGAATTCTTGGTCCTCTGGCTTCACAGCACATGTGGCCTAAGTGTCACAGTTCCCTGTCTCCTGTGGCTGACAGCTTTTGTATACACATCACTCATTCACACTCACAGGATTTCGGACTCTCTAGAAACGTGTGAAAAGGGCTTCACGTTTTCCTGTGATACTCCTTTCTCTGCCCATTGCCTGGCTCAGTACCTAGATCCTGACTGGGCATCCACAGGGCATTTGTTGACTGGTGTAGCAAAGAGGCAAAAAGGATGAATCTCTATTTTAGAAGGGAATCTCCCCCAGGCTGCTTTCCAGGCAGGGTCCTGCTACAGCCCAGCACTTTAAGTACCACCAAGGCTGGTGTAGACATGGACAGCTTCCCTTGGGGAGGCTGCAGACTGGACCTGACCAACAGGACCTCAAGAGTCAACTACACTTTGAGGGCTTCACGCTGGAAAAGCTCAAGGCCAGGACCCCAGTAGTTGCACACTAGCCTGGTCTCTGCAGAACATACATTTGCCAAGAAGCGGGTGGATCAATGGGACTCTTCACACACACAGGTCCCCAATCCCTGCAATGTGGGGTCCGGGTGTCGTTTGAAGTGCAGGGTGGAAGCTTATTCTTGGCACTGAAGCGAGTTGGGGGCTGGAGTTCTGAGGGGGAGGAGAAATTGCAAAGAAACAAGAAACCCCGAAGCGACAGATAGCGGGACAGCTGTGGACCGAACTTGGTGTTCCTGCTCTGCGATGTAGATGTATTAATTTCCATAAATGCTAATAGTCCATCTCTCCAAGAGCTATTACTTATGTCATCTCCCCTTGGATGTGGTTCAACACAGGGCAGACAAATGGAATGGAGCAAGAGGCAGCCCCCCACTGGTGGGTCCTTGGCTCCCGCCCCTCTTCCAAATGGGCAGTTCAAGTCTGGTTTCTGAGGTGGCCCTCATACCTTCGGAGCCCAGACCACCTGCCTTTAAGACAGGTCCCTTTCACACCAGTAAGCAAAGAAAGTTACCAACCCCAAAAAACGCTGAATCACAAAGTGAGACTGAGCAGTAAGGGGGGATGGGTAAGAAGGGAGATGGTAGCTGGGAAGCAGGCAGCAAAGGGTGCTGGAAGGCATCCTGCAGGAGACCCTAGGACATGCGCCAGGAGAAGCAAGCAGGGTGTGCCAGATGGGAGGGAGGGAGGTAAGGTGGGTAGGTATACCTTGCTGCAGATACTGCAGCAGGCAGCAGTGCAGCAGTTGGGTTCCGCATCCTGCAGCAGCAGCAGGTAGGGAATAGGGAATGTGCTTAGTGCCAGGGTCTGGGCATAGGGAGAGAAGCTGAGGGTGGGGGTAGAGGTCTAGAGACAGAGGCAAGGGAACAAGGTGTAGATTCAACGAGTGTCAAGGTGCTGGGGAGCACCGCAAAATAGAGCGTTGCGGTGGTGATGGTGGTGGTGGCAGTGGCGGCGGGGATCGAAGGGGCTGGGAGCAGAATGGGTGGGAAGCTGGGGTCAATACGAAAGGGGCACCCGGCAGGAAGCAAGGACGAAGAATGAGTCTAGAGGAGCAACAAGGAGAGGGATGGAGAAGACAGCTACTAGGAGTGCGCAGAGGCCGGGAGAGAGGATGAGAAGCAGGGAGGCAAGGGCAAGGTGAGAATGCGGGGCGGGAGGGGGTAGAGCCGGGGATGAAGTTTGGGGTTGGGGTCCGGAATGTCGACTGAAAGGTGGGGCAGGATGACAGGGAAGCAGAGAGGGTGGGGTGGGGGCAGGGAGACTGTGGAGAAGGAGGTGGGGAGGCTGGAGAGGAGGTGAGAACCGCGGCGGGGGCAGGGATGCAGGGCTGGGGAAGATGAGATGGAGAGGGACCGCGGTACCCGCGATAGCGCGGCCTCGCAGGTGCCCGCCGGGGTCTCCCAGCTGCACTCACCTAGGGGCCTCCAGCTCCGGATCCCGCGCCCCGTTCCGGATCTTCCTTCCCGCCCTGCCCTTGCGACTTGAGCGCCCCCGAATCCCGCTCGCTCCCGCAGGTTCCGCCCGCAGCATCTTTACCTCGTGGGACGCCCGCGGCCACGCCCCTAGCAGCCTATCATTGGCTCTGATTCACGCCAGTCACAGTCTCATTGGCGGAGGCCGTTGAAATCCATGCAAATTATGCTGCTCCCGCCGGCGCGCCGATTGGCTGGCGCGCGCGGGGTCCGGGTCCCTGGACTCGGGTTCTCATTGGTTGTGAGGCCTTGACGGAGACAGTGACGCGACGCGGGTTCTGTGCTGAGGGCCCGGTGTCCCGGAGGCCGGGGCTTCTCGCGTGGGGTAGTGGTGGATT
Organism: Ondatra zibethicus; assembly: GCA_004026605.1. Classification (NCBI taxonomy): domain Eukaryota; kingdom Metazoa; phylum Chordata; class Mammalia; order Rodentia; family Cricetidae; genus Ondatra; species Ondatra zibethicus. The sequence goes on from PVIU01023355.1 coordinate 16,295, forward strand.
GGGCGCCCCCCTCGGCCAGTGCTGAACCCACGAGACCCTGGGTTCCTCTGGGCACCGGGACACCGGATCGCTGGATCCACGGTGCGGGACGTCCTTGGAAGCGTGGATCCGGTGCCGGTCTCCTAGGTAACGCTCCAGCGGTGGACCGAACCAAATGCGGGGGAAGTGTGCGTGTTTTGGACGATCGGGTGGCAGCAGAGCTCGAAGAGACCTCAGGGTCTCGGGTGGAGCTGTACATATCGCATGTCATTGGCGATCTGGTGTTTGCAAGGCACGGCACGGAGCACAGGGCTGGGCCTAGGTCGCGTGGGTTTCACCATCTCCCCCTTGCGTCGCTATTGGTGCATCCCGGTTGCCAGCAGAAGTTGGGTGTCGGGGTCGCCTTCGGTTAGTGCTTAGCTTTCTGACGTGGCTCCCGCAACAGTTCGGGCCCGAAACGGATGCGGTGAGCTCTCCAGAGCCTCAAAGATGCCCACGGCCTGGTGTGCGTGTATCTTTCCCAGCCCTAGTACGTGCAGCTCACTCAGATTCTTGCGGCTCTCGATGCACTGAGGTCCCTGGTCCTATCCTTGTCCAGCCCTCGGGGCGCAGGGTCGACCGTCCTTCCTTCATTGCAACCCACGTTCTTGTCCGGGTTCCCGGTGGGTCTAGTCTTGCCTTGGTCCGGGGAGATGCGCTCGCAGCTTATGTGGAAGTTTGCTCTGAAGCCAGCTTTGCAGGTTTAGGGAATGGTCCAATCCTGGTCTCCTTTGCAGCTCAGCCATGTAGCTTCCACGGGCCACAATTCTTCCTTGTGCCTCAAACTGCCCTAGCATTATCTCGTTCTAGTGTTTGTATCCAGGGATCTTTGAGACTGTCTACTTTGATGAAGAGCACGTCTTTAGTCCCATAGCAGAGGGTGAATGAGGACATTTCAGGCACCCCTTAATTAAACTTATAGATAAGCCCCCCTTACCCCCCACCCCCCACTCTCCATCCCCCGCCAGTGGAGGTAAATCTCAGGTCATCATTTCTGGGGAGCAGGCTTCCCTGAGCCTGGCAGCACTATTTGTGGAATGTCACCTATATAAGAGTCTTGGTCATGATCCATGCTATGGGATGCACCCACTTGCCCCTTCTGTGCTTCTCCCTTACTACAGTTTAATATTGTTGGAGATGACATTTGTCTCTTTGCTCCTGGAACACACCGGGTGTTTGGCAAACATTTATTGACTAGACCTGCAGAAATGAAGGCCTTAAGACTCCATCCCAAGTTCTCATCTTGTAGACTGGAAGCAGGCAGGGAAGGTAAGGATCTTGGCTGAAGTTAAGGAGAAAAAAAAACTGGCCCTCATCTTTGGACATCTCCACCAGGAGAGCTCTCACTGCCCCCTGTGGACATCTCATTCCCACTTGGCTTCCTGAGTGGGAAGAGGAGAGCGGCGTGGGTGTGAGTTAGTCACTGTTGGCTGTGAACTCACCTGTCGAAGCCCGTCACCTCTCGGGTAAGGTGGGCTGTGATGACACTCACTGCCTTCCAGTTGTTGGAGCAGTAGTATATCAGGAGTGCTGTGCCTGACCCAGCTTGGGCTTGGATAGAAGCTGGCCCATCTTCTTCCTGTCTTCTGTAGGAAGCCCCGTGGTCCCCTTTCTTGGGTTCAAAGCATTGAATCTGCCCAGATTTCTTTCTAATGTTTATTCTTCCCAGAGGTCCTTTGGTTCTTCCAGACCTTTCTGTTACTGGAGTTTGTAGGGTATGAGCCTGGTTCTGGTAACCCCAATATGTGATCTTTGCTCCCTGTCCTCAGTACACTGGTTAAAGAGACAGATACATGTGAAAAGTGGATAAAGAGATTTATTTGGCGTGGCCACATTGAGAAGAAGAACATGTAAAAGGGTCCTTGTAGCACAATTAATAAAAACCCAGAGACAGAAATTGGGGTTCAACCTGAAGGTCAGAAAAGCAAAACAGCCAGCCACTGGCTCTTACCTCAACCTCAGTCCGAAATGGTGATCCTGCCTCCAGGAATCTCAGAATGAGACTGTCTGTGAGAGCTGTCTCCTCCCATCTTATATTTCTCTCTAGAGCTGAGATTAAAGGCGTGCACCACTACTGCCTGGTTTCTATGGAAAACTAGTGTGGCTACTGGGATTAAAGGTTTGTGTCACCACTGCCTGGTCTGTAAGGCTGATCAGTGCGGCTGTTTTACTCTCTGACCTTCAGGCAAGTTTTATTTATTAAAATATAAATGAAATATCACTACAGGTTCTTTACCAGGCTTTTTTTTTTTTTTTGCCATCAACCAGCTCCCAAATCATGATGTGGAGACTTCTTATTAGTTATGAAGGCTTGGCCTAGCTTAGGCTCATTGCTGGCTCTTTTAACTTAAATTACCCTGTTTCTTTTCATCTACTTTTTGCCTCGGGGCTTCTTACCTTCCTTTCTATTCTGTGTCTGGCTGGCAGCTGCCTGGCTTCTGGCCCCAGATGTGTCCCTGTCTCTCCCTCGTTTTTTCTCTTTCTTTTGAGTCTAGATTTCTTCTTCCACTTATTCTCTTTGCCCCCCCCCCCAGCCCCACCTATCCCTATCCTGCCTAGCTATTGGCTGTTCAGCTTTTTATTAGACCAATCATGTGCCTCAGGCAGGCAAGGGGAAACAAATGCAACTCATCTTTACATCATTAAACTAATGCAGCAGAAGCAAATGTAGCACCTGTCTGTCCAGTTAAAGTAATATTGCACAACAGGAGCCAGTACCCTCAAGTCCATCTTAGGGATACTAGCATGAAGTTTAGGCACAAACAAGGCAGGAGGTGTGCATAACTAAGCAGTCCTGGTCAGGCGTGGTCCTGTCCATCACCAGCCCATTCCTGTCTCTGCTCCGGTCTCTCCTGCAGGGTGGTTTGATCAGTCAGAACTGTGTGAAGTCTTCCCAAGTTCCTCTCTCTGCACCAAGGCTTTGACCTTCCCTCCTCCCAGCATGGGATTCCTGGGGAGGTTTTACTTCTTTGGGGTAATGATAATGTCTCTTTAGACTGTCTTCTCTGCCAGGGAGTTTATATTTCCTCCAGTTACTGACAGATTCTCTCCAAGGACTGGTGCTGACTCAGGGAGCTCACAGTCTCCCAGGACCGCCCTGACTGCTCAGCCCTGGATAATGTTTCTGCAGAGTGCTGGGGGGAGGCCGGCCCTTCGGATCTCCAGGGTGAACCTGACAGGCAGCAAGGGGCAGGCAGACCCTGGAAGAGTAGGTTGGTGCTCAAGTGCCTTTCAAGGCTTGTGGGGTGAGGACTCTGGCCTGAGATAGGGCCGGGGCTGTGTGGGGGCATGGCAGGAGGGCCCTCCTCCCCGCAGATGCTCCCAGCGCTGTCAGGTATGGGTTCTCAATGAGTCCATCTTGCCTGTTTGATCTGGAGAACAGTGACTAGCATCTCTTCAGGAAAAGGACCAGCCAGGCTCCCCTCCACCGCAGCACCGTTTGGTTTTGTGACTTTTCCTACGTTCTCCTGTGTAATGGCTGCCAAGGCCACGGGAGGGACAGTCCTCTTCTGCCAGGAGCTGGTCAGGGAGCAATGACCACACGATAGGCCTCAAGGGCTGTGACCAGCAGAAACACAGGGGCTGTGCAAGCCTGGGGCTAGACACAGGACCATCCAGGAGTCTTCTGCTTCCAGTAGGAGGTGGCCCTGGAGTGAGTGTTGGTCATGCCTCTTTCTCTAGTGGGCAACTCTGTGAGCTTCCCATGGCTGCTGTCACTAAATGCCACAGACTCCGTAGCTTGGACCAACAAACACTGATTCTTTTTCAGTTCTGACCATCAGGCATCTAAAATCTGTCTCATTGGCTGAGATCAAGGTGTGGGCAGGGCAGGCTCTCTGGGGACCTCAGCTGAGGATGTCATTTCTAGCCCCTGGAGGACCCTGTGTCCCTTGGTACCTGGCTTTTCTTTCCTCTTGAGACCCTGGCCTCACTGTGGTCCCTGTTTTTCTTTCTAAGCCTTCTTACCTGCCTCTCACAGGGACCCGTGTGTGCTCCACCCTTGCCTGTTGTTCCAGTACAACCTCCTCGCTCCTGTGCAAAATCCTATTTGCCGTGAAAAGTCACATATTCCAGAGTCCGGGATCAGGATGAGAACATTTTAGGCTGTTATTCAGCTTGCCAGGAAATCTGACTCAGGGAGGGGACAGGAGCTTCCAGGGGCTCTTGTTGGCTTGTGTCATTCACCACAGTGGATATGGGGGCACTACTTTTCTGTCTGCTGTCTTCTGCCACCCCCACTTTGGTTCTGTTAGTCTGCCTGGGCCTGCTTCTGCACCAGGATTTCCCTTTGGTAGCTGAGTGTCTCCTGGGGTTCTGGGCTGGGTAGTCTTGGGCAGCTTCAGGCTGTGCAAGAGTGTGCCAGTCCAGACCAAGTCTCCCAAGGGAGACTGCCTATGGCTCCATCCGGCTGGATTGGGGACAGCGCCTATGGCTCCATCCGGCTGGATTGGGGACACTGACTGTGGCTCCATCTGGCTGGATTGGGGACAGCCCTCCTCATGCATGGGACTGGGTTCTCATAGAGAGCAGGGGAAGCAGGGCATCCTGGTAGCCTGCCACACCCTCATGGACACAGCCACATGGGTGGCTTTGGACGACTGAGGGGGCACCTGGTTTGTAGGTGTGTTCCAGAGGAGACTAGGATGTAACCGGGGACCCCTGAGGGGTGTGTGTGTGTGTGTATGTGTGATGTCAGGTTGACAGTCTTGTCATTTTCTTCCCTCATGCACCCTGAGCATGGAGGGGTGACCCCTTAGAATGGTCCCTTCACTTTTACCCCTAGAAGTCCATGAGATCCTGACGGGCTTTAGTGTGTGTGATTTCTGTCTGTCCAGGTTCACTGTGTGAGAGGTCACATCCTAGGAGCATCAAGAAACACTTGTTAACTTAAAAATGTCGGCAGTAACCTGATTACATGTAACACACAGAAAAACTTTGAAATTGATGAGACGCAGGGTGGCTTTGGGCTTGAGCCAATGTTTTCACCGACTTAGTAGGAGACAGTTTGTTCTGGGCTTCTGCGCCTGTTTCATCTGCTGTCTTGGTTTAAGCCTTCATAGGAAACCCAGCCCCCCTGGGTAAGAGGGTCCCAAGGTGGGTGTTGGGCTTGGATGCTCCCTCCCCTTAGCAGTGGTTTTTGTTTAGAGACAGGGTCTCTTTATATCGCTCTGGTTAGCCCAGGCAGGCCTTGAACTTGTGTTGATTCTTCTGCTGTCTCCCAGTTGCTGGCGTTATAGGTGTGTGCCACCATGCCTGGTTTACGTGGCGCTGGGGACGGAACACAGGACGCTGTGCACAGTAGCACTGTGTGGACGTTTTCTCAGTGAGTCCCCGTCCACCTACCGACTTCCTGCACAGCAGCCTCTGCCTTAGGGTCTTTCATTCTCACAGGGTTTGCACTGTCACAGTCACTGGTTCTTGGTGACTTGGAATGTGCTGGCACCCCGGGTTTCATAGAACGTCCACATAGTTGCACACATAAGCACATGCTCCCTGAGGATGGCATCTGCCTTGTCTCTACCCCTCTCCCAGGGACGGTCTTGAAGTATGCTGCAGTCAGGTTGGCGGTGGAGGAAACAGATGTATCTCGCTCAATCTTTCCTTCAAAAACCCCTTAGTTTTACTACGGTTGACTTTGTTCACGTTTGAGAAAGTGTCAGCCGAAGCCGAGACCGCCTAGCCGTTAACGGCAAAGCAGGCTGGGCAGGCAGCAGCCACAGCAGGCTTTCCCCTGGGATGCCAGCGGCCTGTGGCTTGCACCGGACGTGGAACGTGCTTTTCTCTTTGTTTTCCATCACCTTCTTGCTGCGTGTACCCAGCAGTCCAGATGTAGTGAAATTAATACCTTCCTGGCCTCGGCCAAGGACCTTTTTCTGTCTTGTGAAGCTGGTGTTTCTACTGTGTGGTGACAGACTTGACCGGGAGCCACAGAGCTTGCAGGGCTGTCACCGTGGCCTGTGCCCCACCAAGGTGGAAATGCCGAGAGCATTGGTGGTGTTGGGGACCGGCCACTCTTCGAGGCCACATTGCTGCTCCTCCCACACTTGTCATTGCGGTGCCTAGAATTGGCCTCCAATCACCGTCTATGGGTGAGGTCGTAAAAAGCTGGTAATGCTGGCTCTGGCAACAAGAGACCTTGCCACATAGTCCAGCCCTTCTGGGCTCTAGAGGTGACATTCAGCCTCATCGGCTCTGCCTCCTGCTCACTCTGTCCTTTGTTTCCGTGCCTGTCTCAGGGTAACTGCTCCCAAGTTGCCTTTGGCAATGTCTGTTTCCAAGCCTGTATTTCCCTCTGTGCAGAACCAGCAGAGATGGACATTGGCACCTCACTGGCTCTCATTAGCTCACACTCCCAGGACGTTTTAGCGCTTGGACTTCATCCGCTACTCACCCTTGGCGTCCTCATACAGTGCCTAACCTGTGTGGCTGTTTGCAATAGCCCCGCATGCCTCCGTTTTATACCAGCCACTGAGCCCACGGCAGTTGTGTCTGATTGGCATATTTCCTTGGCAGCATTGGTTCAAGTTGGCAATGCAGCTGCTGCATCGGGGTTTGCAGGACTGTGCTGCCACGTGTGGGGTTCTAGGAGTGGAGGCTTTTCCGGGAGAGTCGGGTGATCACCGGGTGGCTAATTGATGCCTTCATTTCACTACAGATGGTACAGGGAGTCCTGGATGCCCAAGTGAAGTTGAACGCGCAACATGGATGACTGGCACAGAGCCTTCGCCCAACACACGCTTGTCCCTCCTCACCCACAGAGAGCACGGCAGATTGGGAAGGAGTCCACAGCATTCCAGTGTGTCCTGAAGTGGCTTGATGGGCCACTAATTAAACAGGTAATGAGATTTTTCCATTGATTGTCAAATGCTGTTGTCTGAGATGAGGCTTCCAATTAGCATTGATTTTCTCCGATCTCCTTGGGTCTCACTGCCGTGCCCATTACCTTGGACTTGGCAGTCCTCAAATGACACAGAACACAGGAATCGGCCACTTGTTCAGTACTGGGGGCCTTGGGTCAGCATTTCTACCCAACAGTGCCACAGTGTTGACTCCCAGGCAGTCTGACTTCTGGGTTGTTTCTGAGCCAAGGTGAAGGAAGATGCCCTGTGTGTGATCCCGTGCGGTCTTCCTTCCGTTTACAGTCGGGAGGATGCTCTTTTGGGCAGCAGCTCTGCCGAGGCCGTAGAAGCCTTTGTGCTAGGATGCTCCAGCCCTTTGAACCCAAAGGCCTGTGCCCTGCTCAGCTTCCGGGGAGCCTGTGTGAGCCAGTGTGTGAGCTAGTGTGTGAGCCAGTGTGTGAGCCAGTGTGTGTGCCTGTGTGTGAGCCGGTGTGTGAGCCGGTGTGTGGGCCGGTGTGTGAGCCGGTGTGTGAGCCGGTGTGTGAGCCGGTGTGTGAGCCAGTGTGTGAGCTAGTGTGTGAGCTAGTGTGTGAGCCAGTGTGTGGGCTAGTGTGTGGGCTAGTGTGTGGGCTAGTGTGTGAGCTAGTGTGTGAGCTAGTGTGTTCGTTCGTGCAGCTACTCAAAGGATGTTCATGTGGTCTGTGTCCTTCTGAACCCTTGGCCTGCAGGGATGTCCAAAAGCAGTCAGCCCTGCCGGTGAGTGCGTGGTGTTCCTCTGCTTGGCTAGCCTAGTGCTAGATTCACACATTCAGCTGCTGGCTGTCAGGAGTGCACAGTTCCACGCCCTCTGCTGGAGTGCTTCCTGTGTTTGCTGCAGGGTTAGGTACTGAGGTGTCTGCCGTGCCACAGCTGTATCTCTTCGCACGCTGTTCATGCTGATTCACTCACCCAAAGCCCTGTGAGGGGGCTCTAGCATCACCCTCATCTCACAGAAGCCGAGCAGAACCTGCAAGAGGGAAGCCAGCTGCTTGGAGCTACTTATCTCCCATTGGCCCTGGACTGCTCCCTACCAGGGCCAACTCTGGCTACCCTATCTGAAAACTGACAGCCTTCTTTTTGCTAGAAGTTTCAGGAAGGAAAGCCCCGCCCCTTCTTGGTTTGAGAAAAGTAATTTATGGAGTTTGAAATTGAGAAGACACACAAAGACAGTGAATTATCAACAATGTCCTGTCTCAGATGCCACCAGAATTGTCTGGCTTCTGTACAGCCTTTCATAAAGTCTAAGCAATACAATAAATATATTTTTCGTATGTGTGTCTATATGAGTTTATATGTACCATTGTGTGCCGGTGACTTTGGAGGCCAGCAGAGGGCATCAGATCTCTGGAACTGGAGTTATGGGCAGTTGGGAGCCACCTGGTATGGTTACTCGGCCTCTGTAAGAGCACTAAGTGCTCTTAACCACTGAGTCATCTCTCTGACTCCTGTTATTATTGTTATTACTATTATTATTTTAATTTTTCTAGATGGGGTTTCTCTGTGTAGCCTTGGCTGTCCTGACTCTCACTCTGTAGACCAGGCTGGCCTCGAACTTACAGAGATCCACCTGCCTCTGCCTCTGGAATGCTGAGATTAAACGTGTGTGCCACCACTGCCTGGCTGGTCCCTTATTGTCGTCATCATCATCATCATTATTGAGACTAAGTCTCACTGTGTAGCCCAGAATGACCTCCAACTCCAGATCTCTTGCCTCAGGTTCTTGAATGTTGAGACACAGGTGCATGCTGCCACACCTGGCTCATTGTCCTCCTTTAAATGGTTTTATATATAATATATAAAAATATATAATCTGTACCTTGTTTTAAAAATGATTCTAAGCCGGGCAGTGGTGGTGTACGCCTTTAATTCCAGCACTCGGGAGGCAGAGGCAGGCGGATCTCTGTGAGTTTGAGGCCAGCCTGGTCTACAAGAGCTAGTTCCAGGACAGGCTCCAAAGCCACAGAGAAACCCTGTCTCGAAAAACAAAAAACAAAACAAAACAAAAGATTCTAGAAACAACATGTCTTAGAGATTGTTCATATTACATGAGGATTTTTAAAAATTCTTTTATTTTGTAGCAGAGTCTCACTCTGCAGCCCCAGCTGCCGTCACTCACTCTGTGGGCCAGCCTGGGCTAGAACACAGAGATCTGCCTGCCCCTGCCTCCCGTGCGTCACCATGCCTGGTTCTCATTCTTTTTTGAGGCAAAGTCTTACTGTGTAGCTCAGGCTAGCTTCAAACTTAAGATTCTCCTGCTTTAACCTCTTGAGCATTTATTTAATTTGAGGGATTACAGACTTAAGCCACCATGCCTGACTGTATTTATATTTCTAACATATATATTTAACTATAATTATATATATATGTAGTTCTAGTGAATGGAATTTCTGCTTCAAAGTCATGTCAAAGGTTAGCATTTAAGGTCATATTTGCATTGTTTACAGCATAACGTATTTATACGTAAAGATGTATATAAGTTGGGAGTCAGTGGGGAAAGGTAAAACATGTCCGTATAGGGAAACCATGCCTGTGGTTGTGGCACAAATAATAAAAACACAGAGACAGATGTTGGGGTTCAACTTGAAGATCAGAAAAGCAAAACAGCCAGCCACAGGCTCTTACCCCTACCTCAGACCGAAAATGGGTGATCCTGCCTCCAGGAATCTCAGAATGAGACTGTGTGAGAGCTGTCTCCTCCTGTCTTATATTCCTCTCTAGGACTGGGATTAAAGGTGTGCACCACCACAGCCTGGCCTGTATGGCTAACTAGTGTGGCTACTGGGATTAAAAGTGTGTGCCACCACTGCCTGGCCTGTGTGACTGACCAGTGGGGCTGATTTGCACTGACTTTTAGGCAAGCTTTATTTATTAAAACACAAATAGTATACCAGTATAGATGGTAGTTAGTGTCTGATGGAGTGCAGCGTGAAGGGCAGTGCCAGAGGTGAGGCAAGGGACACATGCCATAGGTGGTGACCAGGGAGCTCCCAGGGCTGAGTACACCTGTGCTAGGACCCCAGCCACCCTCAGGCTGGAAGGTCACTGAAGAGGGCACACAGACCTCTGTGTTGTACCACAGTTAAGACCTGGACACTACAGAGACACGGGCAGATGGGTGAGAGAAAGGCCCGGCCCCAAGGCCCTCCTGCAGCACGTTGTGCATCTGCGTGATGGCCCCCGGTGTGGAGCCTGGGGAAAATATCACAGGGAGCGTGTTTTCTGCCTGCTGTGGTTTGGAGCTGTAAACCCATCACAGTCAACCCAGAAAATCCTCAAATAGCTAGAAATTATCGCATCGTCAGATAACCTGTGGGTCAGAGGAGAGTTCACAGGCAAGTTGGAAAATACCTCAGACTGAGCAATGGTGGACAGGAATGTGTGCAGGCAGCAGCCGATGGCCCCCGTCATGGACCCGAACAGCTCTGCACAACTCTGTCAGAGAAGAAAGGTTTGAAACCAGTGCTTCCCCCTTAGGAATTTCAAGGAAAACCCACGGGGACCAATGGGAAATATCTGAGTGGAACTGAGCTCCTGCGTGTGTGAGGCCTGGGGGGATCCTGAGGACGGAGTGGAGCTGAGCTCCTGTTCCACCTAGGACCAGAGTCCTGGACAGTCCCCGGAAGATGCAAGGCAGGGTTGAGAAGGAGGGATGGTTGTGGTCAGGGAGGCATGCAGTGGGGAGTGGGGACAGTGGCCGGGCAGATGTGGAGAGGAGGGTGGAGGCAAGAGCTGGAGGGAAGGCTGCAGGGAGAGGGCTGCCGTGCTCTGTACAGGAAATGTCCAGTTGACCACTAGTTATTTACTAGGGCTGTGACGTCACAGCTGGATCTGGGGAAGGCTGGGTCTCCTTCCTGTTTCACGGGCGGTGTCCTGTCTATGGCCACCCCCGTATAGCTCCTCCATTAGCACAGACCCTGAATTGGCCTTTCCTCGCCAGCTAGTGATTTTCCCCTTGGTCCTTGCTACATGGATGGAAGCAGTGATCTCTGCCTCCCCTTTCCCAATTCCTGTCCCGTCCCTGATCTCCTTACAGAAGTTGTTCAGATCCTGAGTCACATCGTCATTTCTGCTGGGAGTGGGTGGGTGCTTTTCATGGCTGCTCGTTCTGTTGGGACACAGGGCTCCACGAGGACCGCCAGGGCTGCCCCTGCGCACCCCGGCTCCCACCAGAGCTGCCCCTGCGCACCCCGGCTCCCACCAGAGCTGCCCCTGCGCACCCCGGCTCCCACCAGAGCTGCCCCTGCGCACCCCGGCTCTCACCAGAGCTGCCCCTGCGCATCCCGGCTCCCACCAGAGCTGCTCTTGCGCACCCCGGCTCCCACCAGAGCTGCCTCTGTGCACCCCGGCTCCCACCAGAGCTGCCTCTGTGCACCCCGGCTCCCAACAGAGCTGCT
>PVIU01023356.1:0-27562 GCA_004026605.1 Ondatra zibethicus
GTGATAAGTACAATGGTGGTGGTGATAAGTACAATGGTGGTGGTGATAAGTACAATGGTGGTGGTGGTGGTGATATGTACAACCCAACAGTGGGGTGCTGGTGGTAAGTACTTAAGTGTAAGATTCCCTGCTCTGGTCTTACACTCAGAAATTGCAGGAGTACCACATAGTAGCATGTTTGTATGGTATAACTTGAAGTGACTAAGTTTTGTTTGTGTTCTTCTGCTTTTAAAGATATGAATCAGGTCCCATTTCTAAACAGTTAATAAAGACCCGTGGTTCCAGTAGTCAGTGTTACGAGTTATTAGGAGGGAGAATTCTAGTGCCAGTGACCTTTGAGTCTGGTAATATCTTGACTAGCTACCTAACCATTCCCCTCAAGAGCTGAATCCCTAAGTCCTTCAGGAGGTGGGCATGAAGTCACCCTGAATACTTGTAGTCACAGTGGCACATAGACAGATTTAGGAGCTCGGCCTTGCTCATTTCCAGGCCTTGAAGAACCATCTCAGAGCAGATAGACTATAAATTAGAGTAGATGAAATCAAGGCAGCAGCTAAGTATGCAAGGTTCAAAACCAGAATCACTATCAAGATTGATATAGGTATAACTAATTTCTACTTAAAAACCCAAAGATCCAATTTAAAAAAATCTATCTATTAGAAGGGGTAGTGCTGTTGTCTGAAATGATTGGAATTTGATTATTTCAAACCGTATATAGCAGGTGAGACAGTATAGGAATTTTTTAGAAATAGTCTGACTAGCTCTGTCAATGGACTGTGAGGTATTTGACAATTAAGATGGAGACACAAGATTTACCTTCTGAATGTGCTCAGTTTGTGAACAAAAACATTCATTACACACCATACTATTATAAGGATTATGCTAAGCTAATGTCCTTACAACCCCATGTCATTATAAAGATAAAGTGGTCTCATGTAAACAGACATCTCACCAAGAGGGAGGGGGTGGGCCGGAAATGCTGCAGCCTTCTGCTGGGGAATCCTATTGAGTGAGGGCACTTTGGGAATAGGCTTGGCTGCACCCACTAAGAAGTTCTTCAGTGTGGGGTCAGGAGGATGACACTGTTGGAAGTTCCAGAAGGTCCTTGTGAGCACTGGCCAGCATGTTGGCGGGCCTGTGAATTCAGCAATGGTCCTGGAGTAACTCCAAAGTCGGTGGAGCCAGAGACAGACAGCGGCCAGTCTCAAAGTTCCTTTGCTAATGGAGATCACGGCACAGGTAAGCTGGTGCCTTGTCATGGGAACATGGCAGTGCAATCTCAAGCTGCTTCTAAAGTTCCAAGTTTTGTGTTGCTCCAGTGGACTTTAGTTTTTCAGTGCAGGGTCTCCCAGCTCAGCAAGGTGTCAGTAACTGGTTCATTAGCATATCAGAGCCCGCCTGAGGATTGTCTCCCATCAGAGCTGCCTTGGGACTGGCTCCTTAACACATCTCACAAGCATTACTTTATCCCCAGTCTGACAGTATGCTTTTCACATTATGCAAAATGTTTTCACTTGTGTTTCTGACAAATACACACACAGCATTCAACCTCTGTAGCAGCATTAAGTGCCAACTCCACTCCCCACAGCCACTATGAGGCTATCTGAAGCCAAAAGAATAGATAAACTCCCTGGTAAGTGTGGTTTGGAGCCTTTTGGGTATATATCTAATGTCTTCTAGTCCTATGGATGGAATAAATATGGAAACTGAATGATCTTACCAATGGAAAACATTTAGGACCAGTGACGTCATGACAAAGGTAAATTGGCAAGGTAATTTACAGTTTGTCATCACGGACATAGAAGCAAAAAGAATAAAGACTGAGGAACACAAGGCAGAGAGATAGCAAGGTGTATCTTTTAAGTGAGGTAAGAGCAAAAGTCACACTTTTACTTTGCTTCTTTAAGCAGACATTTAAGGTTGCTGAAGTGCTGAATTTACCAAAGGTCTTTGGCTGGGGGTGAAGTGGGGTGGGTGGTGGGCAGGTGGTGGTGTTCCTTGGGGGTTTCCTCCACAGATGTCCTTTTTTAAGGCATGCCTAGTACCTTGATGGATGTAGGAAAAGATAAAAGAACAGAAAGAGGGACTTTCCAAAGAGGAGTTAATTGTTGGCCCTGAGGGCTTTCCTTCTAAGTTTTATTTTGCTCTTGCACGGGTTCTCTGTGGAAAATGGAGTTTGGTTTATTTTCCCAACACACCAGGCTGCTTCTGTAACTCATATTCTTAAGCAGCCTATGGGAATTCAGAGTCTAGAGACAAACTGTCTTAAATATCAGGCTTTAACAACTAGAAACACACTTAAATATACAAAGGGCATCCATGAACCTTAAGCTTAAACTTAGAGCTGAATGGGAAGGTAAAGGCTTTTGGTAACATTACCCGCAGGTAAGGTAAGTCTCACAGTAAATCCTTTTAACTAGAAGTCTGATTAGCTAGTTCAGTATTTCTGCAGGACCAAGATCTTAGAGGATGAAGATAGTGTCTGATTCCTGGAGATTTAGTTACAGAGAAGTGATCAGGGAGAAAACACGGTGGCTTTGCAGAAAGCCCAGAAGGTGCTGAAGACTAATTTTAATGGTTAGTTTGGGGCATTACACGGTGACTTGGCAGAAACAAAAAATCCCATAATAAGGAAATTTACTGATCAGAGATTGGAGTCATGCTGGGGTTTTGAGTTGGAAAAAATTAATGTTTACGGTTAAGAATAACATAAGAATACTTTAATCTGCCTGTAACTGATATGGCTATGATGGTCATACCTGATATGTTAGTAGCCATTCTTGGGGTTTAATGGGGAGATCTGTGAGAACTGTATCCTATCAGTTGAAATGGTCACGGCCATTACTTAAGGATTTTGTAGGATTTGAAGTAAACTCAGATTTCTCTTTTTATCAATAGGTATCTTTACAATAAAGAAAAGGATACCTGGTATTAAAAGAAAAGCATGGCTAAGGAGTAAATTATTTTATATCCTAATGGTAAAGTGATATGTTTGATCATGGGAGTCCCACTGAGGCCCATAAACTGACAAGAATCAGACACTAATTGCCTGGGATATGAGAATAAAAAAGAGTTGGAGGCTCCACTACTGTGACAACAAGACTTCTCCTAGATTTGATGAGAATAGAATTGAAAGACTCTGGGAGCAATCCCATTCTGGTCTATGATCTGAGAGTCTTTCAGTCTTTGAGACAGTAATCTCAGTGTCCTTTTTTGCCATATTAAAGGCAATATATCTTCCAAAGATGTCTAGAAACACGTTTTTTTTTCTTCCAGTGACATGTCTCAAAACAGAATCACCATTTATTTGCCAGTTTCCTCTGGAAGAGAAGTCCGAAGGTGATGCTAAGTCTCTTGATAAGACTGAAAGGAGTCTGTGTGCCTTTTCCCTCTCTCCCTGTGAGCTTCCATTGGGTGTTTTGTGAATAGTTACTACTTTGGCATTTAATTTACAATTACTGTTTACATTATTTGCTTAACTCTGGGTTATTACAATAAACCACTCTCTAGTTGTTTATAAATGATATTTTAAAAAACCAACTCCTCAGGCCAAATTAACACCTTTCTTATAAGATTTTAGAATCGAATTTCTCCCAATTATGAAGGATACATCTGAGATGCAAATCAATAGGTATTAAGGGTAAGTAAATCATATATCTACAAGAGAAAGGAAAAGCAACAGTGTACACCCAGTGCATCTCCCACTCACTAGGGGTAGTCCAGGAGCTGGGGGAAGCCTGCTTCACCTGATCTCAGAGTTGCCTTGGCTAGCAGTGACCAATTTACCCTTTTCTTTATTTTTGTATTAATTTGTAGTAAAGTTTGGACATGAATTTCTTTCTTGTAAGGATCTGGAAAGATTTGGAGAAAAGCAAAAATGGAAGAGCCACTGATCTGATCACAATGGATCAAAGGCCAATGGCCTCAAGAGACTCTCTACCTTCCCTTTAGCACCCAGTTATTACATTATCCAAAATATGTTACTTGACATTATTTGAGATCAAGCATTCCCTATTTGATATAGGATATATACATAAATACAGACATCTAGAAAATATTGCATAAATGTAGTCAACACCCTTCTGAAAAGGACACCTGGGTTAGGTTAGCATAGAGATAGCAAGAACTGTAAGTTAAGTGGAGTGATATGAGTAATGAAAGGAACTTAACCATTAAGGAAGCAGGGAGATGCAGAAAGCAGGGTCAGAAGTGTGTGCACAGAGGGAAGTCATAAGCTTATGAGAGCAGGGAATTCCATGGTCTCAAGCCAAGGGAGGAGAATGCCTGCCTGACTAGAATTAACATTAAAAAAAATTGAATTGCGAACAGGTGAAAACACTAAAATGTATCACTGGGTGTTACATAGACGCTTTCCCTGGGATTAAAACCTTCCTTGGAGGGAAGCTACTTAAAACATAGGTTATTAAGAGGAGATAAAAAAATATATTTTAGAATAAGATACTTATAGAAAAGTAAAATAATAAAATGTTGAGTTGAAGCATTCAATCCTGCAGGGAAATTCACTAAATATGAGGAAGTAGATCAGAGGAAGTAAACAACTCAAAATAAATTCAAAAAGTCACTGAAACTGATCAGATTCGCTAAGACCCGCCCTTTTCAAGCATATACAAGTGATAAGGGCTGCTCTGAGATGCTCAAACAAGCTGAGCTGCCTGGAAGAGGCTGAAACCTAAAATCTGTTTGGAAAGGACATTTTCCAATCTACAGAGCTGCAGGCAATGCAGTGAACTCCAGGTCCCCAGCTTTCAGATGCTGTCACCTATGCTGGGTAGGCTATGGTGATGTAGGTTTCTTTGATTAATTGTTGCTCCTGTAAGTAAACTCTTACCCACATTCCTGTGAGCAACCCCAATAAATTTTATTGGTTCACCAAGTTAGACTTTGGTATTATTCTTACTTTGGTCTGTCTCTGGTTTCCTCTACAGGGTGAGTAGATGTTTTCTCGTGCCTACCCAATAATAATGCCGGACAATACTGGAATCTCCCTCTATTCTTCCCTTTGCTTCTTCGTCATCGTGGTGATCTCCATCAAAACATTCATATGACTGATACAGACGGTAATGTAGAATACAGGAATAATTTATTATAAAGTGCGCATCATAAAAGTTGAGAGTGGCCAATCAACAAATGGGTCCTTACGGAGCAAAACGGTCTCATGGGCTAAGAATAAACCTTAGCTAGAGAGAACATTGTGACAATTTACACTTTAGGAAAGACTAATACTGTTTTTAATGTCTTTAGGGCAGATTTACTAAGGGTCTGTCTAGGCAAGTAGCAGAGCCATTTGGATAATCTTGTAGGGGTTCAGGACCTTCTGAGCCACAGTCATTAAGGCAGTTTAGGATGTTACGTCTTCTCTCTGAGCCAAAGGCATGCCTCAGATCCCATTTCTCTGACTTGTAATTAGAGTCCTGAAGTTTAAGTTCTTGGTTTTATGAGCTATTGAATATGAGGAAGTAGTCATTGCCAATATTTAAATAGCTAATATTTAATTGACTATCTAACAGGGTGAGGCAGACACCATGGCTCTCACAGTTAAAGCTAATGCCTGAAAATGTTGGCTTCTCAACTTTAGGGCTTTGTTTTCTACTATTTTCAAGAGTTTATTAAATATAATCATGATTTCACAGAACCAGAATCAAGAGACTGCCATCTTGTAATTAGAAGCATCTCATGATGTCAGAAAAGGAAAAGGAACATAAAAAAATAAAGGGAGAGTTCAGAATTGGTTAAAAATTGCCAAGGATACCAGTTTTTCACAAAATAGGGGAAGAGACTAGAATGTCATGAGTACAAACTAAGATGTGATGTCCTGGCTACACATGGGATGTGCTCTGTGGGCAGCACTTTTGTACTCAACTTCTCTTTCTCCCCTATGGTTTTGTACTTTAAATTAATTTTGTTTTATAATTTATATACAATGAAACGCACACATCAAAACTCTTTCCCTTAGTCCATTTGTAAGATTGTATAAACCCACGTAATCACCATTGAAATCCTGCCATGGAACATTTCCATCATTCCAAGAGGATTTCCTTATGCCACTTTTGGACAAAACTTTCTATCCGCCACCATAACGAAGCAATCACTATCTAGTTTTATGACAGGCTCATAGAAACAGCTTTTGCCTAACAATCTTAATCTCCTCAAAGGAATAAAAACCAGGTGTCTATTCTTTGATTTTATTCAGCATCTATGTCTCTTGTCTCTCTTACTTTTGGTCTTTCTAGGGTCCTGTTCTTGTCCCCTGAAAGGCATTAGAAAACAAGTCATTTCAAACTTTCAGCTGCCTTGGGTTCTGAGTGAATAATAAACATCTTTATGACAAAAGGGGTCATCATAGGATTGAACTCTCCCAAAAATGGTGATTACCAATTATGGCAAGACTGCATCTTAGCGCAGGAGGAATCATTTTACGGGAGCCAGATTGCTCCCGTCAGTGATGATGATAATAAAGAATCCTTCAGCAACATGGAACCACCTTTTGGGACCAGAACAGAGATTATGTTCAATCATGTCACACCTTGATTGACACTCAGACTGCTGAGTAATTCATACCTTGCTGCGTGCCTAAGTTCGTCCTCTGTTTAAATCTAAAGCCCGTGTCAATATCATAAAGACAGACTCAGTGTATAATCTCTTTACACTTCCCAATATGGTCTCATTGATTAACCCTCAGTTTTCTGTTCTCACCATTACCCAGGTCCTTAATAGGTCCATTGATGACCAGAGATGGTCAAGTCTAACTAGTTGAAACTAGTGTAGCCTACACTTTTCCCTTAAAACTCTATGACAATATGTAGTTTTTCTTCATTACTTGACTTTGCAATAATGAAATATTCAGCACTGTATGTCTGTTTTCTTGCTTTCATGTAGTATTAAGTTTTTCAAATACATTAATTTAGGAGCAATTCTCTGTTATGTTTTGCTTGTTGGAATATTTGTTCATTATAAAATATACTATATTTTCTTATCAGTTTTATTAGTGATGGACATCTGGATTCTTACAAGTTTAAGTTAGTACAAATAAAGCTGGTCTACATGTAAATTTCTTTTATTTTTGGTACATACAAAGAATAGCACTTCAGTCTATACCTGATTTTTTTCAAGTACTTAACTACCCTAGAAAGCACTAGCTTTAGGATGTAAGGTATGTCCATGGGTGTTTAGAAAAATGCTGGGCTTGACTGCATGCCACAAGAGCAATAGTTGCCAGTTATTCATTCTAACTGACGCAGGGCAATAGTGCAAGCACAAGCAAGTGCATGCAAACTCACAATAACTAAGGAAAACTGGCCAAGACAAGCTGTCAGACCAAAAGCATGGTAGCTAATGATGCGGGCTCCTAGCCAATCACAACACAGCAGCAGTGACTGCTAGTTTCAAAAGGACCAACCAGAAACGTTCCTGCAACAGCTTAATTTCCCTAACCCCATAAAAACCCGGACTTTTTTTTTTTTTTTTTTTACAATAAAGGGCTTCTATATTGTCATCTCTTGGAGTCTGTGTGGTTGCCTCTGCGTCTTTTCGCCCCCTGCCCCTGGTAAATAGGGATCACACAACAGGCAGCAGCAGCAACAAGCCAGCAAAAACTATACTAACGTCACGTAATGGAGAAAATGTTTGATTACCATGTTGTTATAATTTACTACTTGGTAGTAATAGTCCTATGCAAATGATTGTTTTGTCTCAGAATTGAATCTTTATATGAAAAAATAGATATACATATATAAAGAGTTCGTATATTTATGTGACCCTTATGATCAGCCAATATAAGAAAAGCAAAATTTTTGCTTTATTATTTGAGATTGATGATATAATATGGAGTCCTTATATCCCCAAATAAGCAAGTTCTTTATTTAGCATTTGACAATACTTAAATCTATATATGATAAAGTTCCTGTTTACTTTTATATAAAGTAGCTAGATTTGATTGGTCACCTTCAGTCACATTATTGTAACTAAAGCAACAAACATAATAAAGTGTCTACTAATCTGTAGATTTGTGAAGTATGTAGCCCAATTCCTTACAGATGCATAAAAATAGTGCTGCTCAAATTAAAAGTTGAGAAGTTGTGGGCTAAAGGATGAGGAATTTGCATTGTAGCCATGCGGATAAATATCTGTTACTTGAGCATTCTTACCAAGAATAAATCATTTTGTTTTGATGTTAAATGTTAGATGGGTTCGATGAAATTGGGCATCCCCAACTTAGATCAGATAGTGAAAACCAGACACACGTGTCTAAAGAAGAGATTTGTCATACAGAAGCAAGATGTTTAACTAGAGTTCCAGGATAAGGGCCAAGTTTGGGAATGTTTCAAGGTGACTGACACCAGACAAATACACATCTGGTGAATTCCTCTTTAAAGTAGTCATGTAGTAGGGAATCAGGCCCTTGAAAGAAAATTGGGTACATAGGTAAATGTTTTTTTATGCTCTCTCAGGTTTTACGTGGATTTAGTTAACCACATTGGAGCACCAATTGTTTCAAGGAGAGGCTGCTTGTTTGTCCTGGCCGTCTGGCTAGCTTAGCCCCAAATAACCACACAAAAATTGTATTAATTAAATCACTGCTTGGCCCATTAGTTCTAGACCCTTATTGGCTAACTCTCACATCTTGATTTAACCCATTTCTATTAATCTGTATATCACCACATGGCAGTGGCTTACCAGGAAAGATTCAGCATTCCTGACTCTGGTGGCTCCATGGCGTCTCTCTCTAATTCTGCTTTCTTCCTCCCTGCATTTTGTTTAATTTTCCCCACCTACCTAAGTTCTGCCCTATCAAGGGCCCAAAGCAGTTTCTTTATTAACCAATGAAAGCAACACAAAGACAGAAGGACTTCCCACACCAGGTAAAGGCATATATTTTTCTGTGAAAATAAGGAGGATGTTGGGAATGTTACAAAAAAGTGTAGAAAACAAAAAAGGCAGAAATGGGTAGTCATTTTCAGTATTCTTTCAGTGCTAGAGACTCCTGGCTTGTGGCCATCAGGAGCTGCGGAGGCCTTGTCGTATAGTCGGGAAATTCACATTTAAAATTGTATAGAAGAGCAAAAAGTAGAGAAGTTAAATATATAATCAACAATTAGTAGCTGAAGATGGAGTTACAAGATATATTAACATGGAAATTTATATTTAGCTTTCAAATATTTCCAAAGTAGTACATTTTAATTCAATAAAGTTTGGAAAAGCTAATGCATTTATAAAATGGAATTTATGTCAAACAAGTATTTTAGATAAAATATTTAAAGTAACAAATATAAGATTTATAAACTTAAATTAATGGCATTTGAGTTGACAGATGGCTCAACAGTTGAATACTTAGAGCTTTGAAGAGGATCAGGGTTTGGCTTCCAACATGCAAGTGGCAGGTTAAGATAGACTGTAACTACTGTTACGGAGATTGGACACCCTCTTCTGACCTCCACTGGCTTCTTTGTGCACATAGGCACATGAACACATGTAAATTCATGCACATACACATATGTTTTTGAAAAAAAATCTTTAAATTAATGATACTAAAAGTAACCAATGTGAAGTTTTTGTATATATTTTAAAATTTATTTTTACTTTCATGTACAATGTTAGATAAATATAGGTTAATCTTTATAATGTCCCTAGAAACCTGTAATTTTTATACCCTCAGTCTGTTGCAACAATTTCTATAAACTATACATAAATATCTTTATACTCTTATATTGTGCTGGTTTTTGTGAATATATTTTGCCATGTGTACTATGTTTTTATTGACAAGCACGGAAATATCAAGATTGTAGTGAGAGTATTGCCCTGTAGATGAACGTTCTTCACAGAAACTGCAGATTATAAAATGTTGGTAGTGCTCAAGTGTTTTCCAAAGGTTGAAGCTTTCCATGTATTTATGTCTTTCACTCTACAATCTTTGCCTAATCCTACATTCAAATTCATAAAAGCAAATTGCTAATACATATAATTGCAAGAAACCAAGCAGCAACATCTATTCAAAAGTTCCAGAACTACTAGACTCCACCCTCAGGAACATGAAACTAGTGTTCTGTTTGTCTGAATAATGTTCTGTCTTTTGCTCTTTGTCTAGAATAAATAAATTTGGTGTCCCCAAAATTTTAAAGCTTGGTTATTTACAAAGAATTTTAACTTGGCCTAGTTCCCAATATCTAAGCTTCATGCTGCGTTAGGGATAATGCCAACACTTGTATGTCAATATTGAGGAAGATCTGTAGATTAGCATGTGTCTTCCCATGAGGGAAGCATAGGGGAATTCATGTTCCAGGTAGGGTTATGAAGCAGAAGATGAATAAGCTGGATCCATAACCTTGAAAAAATGGTGAATATAAAGTATCAGTATATGAGTTATGGGTAGTATATCTATTAATAGGACTTTGTTAGATGGTTGTTTTAATTAATAAAAATATTTTCATAAAAGGGTGTGTATGTGTGTGTGTATATATATATATATATAGGTTTGTTAATGGTAAGATGTTTTTTCCTAGATTGAATTAAATTATTTTGGTTATTTGTTCAAAGTTTCTTTGAACAAAAATATTTGGTTGTATTCCATTGCTGAAAGATACTTCCAGAAGATCCCAGAAACTTTCCATCCATGGGTAAGTGGTAGTGTGAGTGACGCTCCCAGAATTTGCATGGGTACCAGTCTCTACATCCTGAAGTGGCTTTATACAGGTATTTAAGAAGGGTAAACTCTTTTTCATAGTTATTATTACATATACAGTGTTCTGCCTGTGTATAGGCCAGAAATGGTCACCAGATCTCATCATTGATACTAATGAGCCACCGTGGGTGGCTGGGAATAGAACTCAGGACTTCTGGAAGAACAGTCAGTGCTCTTAACCTCTGAGCCATCTCTCCAGCCCAAGAAGGATAAGGTGAAAGAAAACCGAAAAGAGGGGGCAGTCAAAATTATTCCATTGAATAGAGAAAAACGAAGATGTACCACAGATGTCAGTCTGTATTTACGTATGCCTCTGTGTTTTTCTATATTGTCTCAAAGTTTTGAAATGTTTGCGGGGCATGCAATTTTGAATTTTCACTATGAAGCATTTTTGATTGTTCTTTAAGACTAAGAATGACTGGCAGAGCCATGCTGGTCTGAGTGGCCAGTGCTTCATCCAGAGCCATAATGTCCTCTGTGCCAGAGCTGCTGCTGAGGGCCATGTCTGCATTCATGGTTCTGCTGCAGTGGGAGGGTGTGTGTGTGTGTGTGTGTGTGTGTGTGTATGTGTGTGTGTGTGTGTGTGTGTGTGTATGTATGTTCATATCTGAGACCTGTGTCACCACAGGGAGTCATAGCAACCATGCATGATGAAATCAGAGGGCCATGCTGAGCTGGCTCTGCCCTTCACTGGTCCTGGGAAGCCTAGCCTTGTCCCCCACTGGAAACTTTGTGATCCTAATGGGAGAGCTGCCCTCCCAAACACACACTCTGGGAGAGATGCTTCCCTCACTGTGGGTGTAGGTCAACTGACCCTGATGGCATGGGTGTAGAAGAGCTGGCTCCACCCGTCCCCTGAGGGGAGCAGCCCTCGTGGTTCAGACTAAACCACCTCAGCTGCCACCTGGGCACATATACAGGCTCTAAAGGTTGGCTCACCTTAGCGTCTACTCCATCTATATCCTGCTGGAGTTCATGAAGGGACTGGTCACATGTAACATAAGTGCAGAATCTCCATATGACTTGTAACTGTGGAGTATGGCAGTGGAATTTCGATGATGATCCAGTAATGATGGTGTACCAGACCAACGATTCATTGCAATGAACGTTTGCGAGTAAAGCTGGTTAGACAAAATGATGCACTCTGTGATACACTACAGCCCTCAATGCCGCTAAGATGAATGGAGAGCAGTTGGAGAGGCTGTAAAGATGGAGGATCAAAGGGTGTTTGTTTGTTTGTTTGGTTTGGTTTGGTTTTAGTGTTGCTTTCTTTGTTTTAATATTCTTTTGAGGAGGACGTTATGAGAGTTGAGGGACCCATATTGGAAGACTGAGAGATGAGTGGAATTGAGGTACATGTTGTTAAATTCCCAAAGAATCAGTAAAGAAAACATGTTTTTTTAAAAATCAAAACTCCCATGAACAGTTGAATGTGTATTGCAGTTGCATGGACTTCAAAAATCATCAGATTCAAAACTTTAAGACAAACGCATTTTTCTTCAAAATAAATCCATTTCTGAATAAAAACTGACAGGACAGTTCCTGGAATTCTTTGTAAGTTGTGTATCAATAGCCACAGCACATTTTGACTATAGCTCCTTACACTCCAATCCTTTTGGATTAACACTGGTGCCTAATATAGAGTTAGATGTAAATTACTAAGACAAGATTTGATTTTATTTTTATCTCTAAGGTAAAATATTACTAAATAATGAAAAAGTATGAACTTAAAGTTATATTAAAACCTTGATAAAATGAAATGTTGGTTATTTTCCAATTATATTCTAATTTTGTCTCATGATAAAATACGAGACTTGACAGTCTCATCACAGATGCCAAATACTAAGGGGAGATATATGCTATTTGATCTTCTATTTTCCTCTGACGATCTGCTCCAGATTCTTTACCATTCTTTTCTTTATTGTCAAATGAAAACCACAAAAGAATTTGTGCTAAGGATAATGAGATATCTGATATACAGAGAACTTTGTAACAACATGTTTATAAAACAGTTTAAATTAAATTCGAGTGATATTTTATAGGTACCTAGGATATAAACTATTTAACATTGCCATCATTAAAAGGACATAAATTATTTAGAAACCGCTGTCATGGTTATTGTCAAAATATACAAGCATTTAAAATTATAGGTAAAGATTATCCAAGGAAAAATGACTCACAAGTAGTCACACCTGTATACACCATTAAGAGTGTTTCTTACATAATGTTTGGGGAAAAACTTTTGCAACTAGTTCAACAATTGGCAGATTGTTCAGAATTTGCCACTTTTCACTAAGTTGTCTTATGCCTTTCTGGATGACCTTCTTGTCTGAGCCCTTCCAACTCGGATGAGCTCATGAAAGGATATGGGAAATTAAAAAGTAGAATGTTACCAATTTTTTTTTAACAAGTATGTCTATTCATCATGAATTAAATGCCTCACTGCCAATGGCAGTTTGTAAGAGAACTGCTGAGCTTGTTCAGTTTCTGAAGCCTCCACCATTGTTAAAATATGAAGGAACATACTTTTCCATATGAGTATTTCTGAAAGACCTGGGAGCAGAGTAAAGGAAAGAATTTGCCGTTATAAGGCCCAGAACTAAAGATTGATTCCAAATTTACACTGAAAATTGGTCTTTTATCATGTCTTTGGCATATCATTGACAAGTTATTACTTTACAAATATAATTAGCATTTTCTTTGTGAAATCCTAATAGTGATTTTTATCTAATGCCTATCCACATAAAAAGGAATTTTCCTAAGTCAGAAAGTTCCACAGGCAGCATGTCCTTAACATTTTATCAGTTTAAGATTATAGAGTTCTCTTATCCTACTACTTCAAGTGACCTCCAAATTCATCTAAGGGATTCATTTAGAATTAGCCATTTGTAAATTCTCATAATATGCCAGAGAATTTTTGCAGGGCTTGGTCATGATGTTTAATATTTGTTTTTTTTTTCTTTAATTAACAATGGTGTCATGACTACAAGATATGCCAGGGCAATGGTGGCACAAAGCTCAAGGAAATAGCCAACCATTATCTGATTTGACTAAAGGTCCACTTCATGAGATAGAACCTATGTCTAACAATGCTTGGGTAATCAAGAATCTGAGGTTAGATAGAATGGGAACCTAGGATTTATATTAAAAAAAAACAGTAGAATAAAATAACTCCTAATGATATTTTGCTAAACTCATAGATCAGTGCTTTGTCCATCAACCATCAGAGATGCTCCCTCCTGCACCAGTTGGGAATAAAATCAGAGATCCACAGCCACACATCATGCAGTAAGAGAGAGACCTTGAAATACTTAGCCGTTTATAGAATGTCTCCATCAAGTCCCTTACTTCATGTCAGAGGGAACCCTGCAGAAAAGGAGGTAGAGTGTAAGAGCCAGGGGGATGGAAGACACCAAGAAAACAAGACCCTTTAAATCAGCATAAAAAATGATTATATGAACTCATAGAGACCGAGGCAACATGTACAGAGTCTACATGTGATGTGGGATTCCCCTCTGTATGCTGTGAATATGTTTTAAAACCATTTTTTAAAAGAGAAGCTGCTTCAGCCTATCAGAAGGCAGAACATAGCCAGTCTGGAAGAGATATATAGAAAGAGTAGGCAGAGTCAGAGAGATACCATGTAGCTGCCAAAGGAGAAAGATGCCCACTATACTCTTACTAGTAAATCACAGCCTTGTGTCAATACATAAATTAATAGGAATGGGTTAATTTAAGATATACAAGCTAGCTAGAAAGATGCCTAAGCTATTGGCCTAACTATGTTGCAATTGATATAGTTTCTATGTGATTATTTGTGCCTGAGCAGTCGAGAAAGAAATGCACAGTCTCCACACACATACATGGGTCTGCAAATATATTAGGGCTTCTCAGTTAGTGTTTTAATGGTATTCTTAATTTTTGTTTCTTCTCTTGAACTTTTTTCCTTTTGTCTAATTCCAATGCATTGGTTTTTGTTTTATCTTATTATATTTTATTATTTCCCTTTAAAAATCTGTTCTTTTCTAATGAGAAATAGAAAGAGAGTGGATCCAGGTGGTAGGGGATATAGGAACAAAGCAAAAAGGGAAGAGGGAGGGGAAACTGTCACTATGATATAATGTGAGAAAAAAAATCTACTTTTAAAAAAGAAAAAATACAGGAAATCTTTTTTAAAAGTTTATGTTTCTTATTGTAAGTTATATGTATTTCTCCATGTTTGTGCTTTGTGTGTATACATGAGCGCTAGACCTGGAGTATAAGCCCCAAATTGGATTCTCTGCAAGAACAATATGCACACATAACTGCTAAACCATCTCTCCAGCTCCTAGAAACTTTTGTTTCTTTAATAGTTTCTTTACATAAATGTTAGTAGCAAACTGTTATGAAATAAAATCTGTACTTTTTGTCTAATAATTTATCTCCGTTTGAAATGGACTTAGTTGAATCACAGCTAGATTACGTCTTTAACCAACATAATGAACGTAACATTTGGGATAGTGTGTGAAAAAGGGATATACAAGTAAAAGAAATATAACACCACCACTCTCCCCTCCCCTCCCATGAGCTTCTTCAGCAGAAGACTTCTGCTTGACCAAAACATCCAAATCATATCTAAGTACCCAGCCAGACACCTCCCACTGTCCACTAATACTCCTTAAAGCCTGTCCAACAACTCTAGATTGCACCCTTTCCCCTCTGTATTCTGGTCTACAACCTTAGCAGAAAATTTCTGTGGACTGGAGGCCAAGATCTAACAGGAATCCCAGAGACCGACCAGGTACCCAGAAGTGATTGTGGTACTTGGAACCACAGAAGCAACATTGGCATCCAAATCTCCAGATTCCTTGGAGGCCCCCAAAACCTCAGTAAAGACACTCTACTGGACCTGAATTTCCCCTAGTCACCAGAACCAGGGAGGAAACAGAAACCAAAGAACAAATCACTCGTCCAACAAAGACAAATATAAGAAGCAACATCTAGACCTATAATCATTCCAAACCCAGATACTTAACACCAGTGTAAGAACACAATCGACAACAGAAATGGAAATATGGTTAACAACAGACCCCAGCTGTCCTATGACAGCAAGACCTGAACATTCCAACACAGCTAAAACACAAGAAAACGACCTTAAAGGTAAATTTATGATAATAGATTTCCTTAAAAAGGAAACAAAAAAAAATCCCTTAAAGAAACTGAGGGAAATATAAAGAAAACATTGGAGAAAATCAATAAATCCATTAAAGAAAGCAAAAAAGAAAAGAGAAACAAAGAAAAATCAGGTGAAGTAAATTGTTCAAAACCTGAAAATGAAAATAGAAGCAATTAACACTAACTGAATGGAAATAGAATATCAGTATAAGCAAACAGGAAGTACAGATGCAAACTTCACCAACAGAATACATGAGAGGGAAGAAAGAATATCAGGTTTTGATGGGATTCATTGATCAAAGAAAACATTAAATCTAAAATATTCCTAACATAATAATCCAAGAAATCTAGAACACTGTGAAAAGACCAAACCTAAGAAAAACAGAAATGGAAAAAGCAGAAAAATCTCAGGTCAAAGGCCCAGAACATATACTCAACAAAATCACAAAAGGAAACTGTCAAAACCTAAAGAAATAAATGCCTATAACGGTACAAGAAGCTTATCAAACACCAAATAGATTAGACCAGAAAAAAGTACCTGTACCACACAATAATCAAAACAGTAAATATACAGAACCAAAAAAAGAATATGCAAAGCCACAAAAGAAAAAGACCAATTAACAGATGAAAGCAGACCTACTAGAATTACACCTTACACCCAAATTCTCAACTGAAGCTCTAAAAACCAGAAGAGCCTGGATTGAAGTCTTGCAGACACTAAGAGAACTCATGCCAGTTCAGAAACCGTAGAATACTATACTCATCAAAACTTTCAGTCACCATAGATGGAGAAAGCAAGATATTTCATAACAAAGTCAAATTTAAACAATATCTATCCACAAATCCAGTCCTACAGAAGGTACAGGAAGGAAAAATCCAACCCAAGGAGGTTAAATATGCCCATGAAAACACAGGAAATAAGTAATCTCACACATACCAATAAACCAAATGAAAGAAAACTCTGTGTCTCCCTCCCTCCCCCCCTCTCTCGCTCTCTCGCTCTCACCACCACCAAAATAACAGAAATTAACAATCACTGGTCATTAATATCTATAATATCAATTGACCTCAATTTCCCAATAAAAAGACACACAGAATAACAGAATGGATGTGAATACATGATCCATCCTTTTGCAGCATAGAAGAAACATACCTCAACACCAAAGACAGAAACTGCTTCAGAGTAAAGTGATAGAAAAAGATTTTCAAAACAAACAGACCTAAAAAACAAGATGGTAAAGCTATTTTAACATATAACAAAATATATTTCCAACCAAAAATGAAACAAAAACAGATGTAGAAGGGCATGTCATAGTCATCAAAGGAAAAATAGCCCAAAACGGCATTGCAATTCTTAACATCTATGCCCCAAATGCAAGAGCAACCACATTTGTACAGAAACAACACTAAAGATTAAATCACACACAAAACTCACACATTAATTGTGGAAGATTTATATACTCCCCTCTTACCAGTGGACAGGTCATCCATACAAAAACAAAAAGAAACCAACCAAACAAACAAAAACTGGAGAAATAATAGAGCTAACAGACATTATGACTGAAACAGTCATAATAGCTATCAACAAAACATTTCACCCAAACACAAATGAATATACTGTCTTTTTAGCACCTCATACAACAGTCTCTAAAATTGAACATATACTCAGTCATAAAATATGTCTTAATAGATACAAAATAGTTGAAATAATCATCTGTACCTTATCAGACTACTATGGATTAAAGCTAGATTTAAACAACAGAAACAACAGAAAGTCTATGAATTCATGGAAAGTGAACAACTCTGTACTGTATCACCACTGAGACAGGGAAGAAATAAAGAAAGAAATTAAACACTTCATAAAATTCAATGAAAATTAATGCACAACATACTCAATCTGATGAGACACAATGAAAATGATGCTAAGAGGAAAGCTTATAGCACTAAGTGCATTCATAAAGAATTTGAAGAGCTCTTACACTAAAGACTTAACAATGTACCTCAAAACTCTAGAACAAAAAGAAGCAAACATACCCGAGAAGAGTAGAAGGCAGGAAATAATCAAACAGAGGGCTGAAATCAATAAAATAGAATCAAGGAGAAAAATACAAAGACTCAATGAAAAAAAGTGGTTCTCTGAGAAAATGAACAAGATATACAAACCCTTATCCAAACTAACTAAAAGACACAGAGAGAGACTATCCAAATTAACAAAGTGAAAACTAGAAAGGGAGATACAACAACAGACACTGAAGAAATCCAGAGAATCTTTGGGTCACACTTCAAAACTTTGTTCTCCTAAAAATTGAAAAATCTAAAAGAAATGGACGTTAGTCAATTAAAAGTATTCAAATAAAAGCCCATGGATAAATGATTTTAGCATAGAATTCTAACAGAATTTCAAAAAAGAGCTAATACCAATACTCCTCAAATTATTCTACAAATAAAAACAAAAAGAACATTGCTAAATTCCTTTTATGAGGTCATAGTTTCCCTGATATGCAAATCACATAAAAACTCAACAAAAAAAGAGAATTACAGACAAACTTTCCACATGAACATTGATGAAAAATATGCAATAAACTATTTGCAAACTGAATCCAAGAACACATCAAAAAGATCATTCACCATGATCAAGTAACCTCATCCCAGATATTCAGAGATGGTTCAACATATGGAAAACTGTCAATAGAATCCATCACATAAACAAACTTGAAGAAAAAACACATAATAATTTTATTAGATGCTGAGAAAGCTTTGACAAAAATCTAATACCTCTTATGTAAACATCTTGGATAAGATCAGGGATACAAAGTAAATACCTAATCATAATAAAAGCAACATACAGCAATGCAATAACCAACAAGAAGTTAAATGCAAAGAAATTTAAAGCAAGTCTACTAAGATCTAAGACAAGAAAAAGCTGTCCAATCTCTTCACACCTACTCAGTATTTACTTGAAGTTTTAGCTAGAGCTAGAAGACAATTAAAGGAAATTAAGGGATACAAATTGGAAAGGAAGAAGTCCTTTTTACAAATGATATGATAGCATGCATAAGTAACACCCAAAATTCTACCAGTGAATTCCTACAGCTAATGAGAACCTTCAGCAAAGTGGCTGGAAACAAAATAAACAACAAAACAACAAAATGGTAGCCCTTCTATATACAAAGGATAAATGGGCTGAGAAAGAATTAGTGAAATTACACGCTTCACAATAACCACAAGCAATATAAAACATATCAGGGTAATTCTTGCCAAGCAAGTGAAAGACCTGTAGGACAATAACTTCAAGTGTTTGAAGAAGAAGATATCAGAATAATATCAGAACATCTCCTATGCTCATGGATTGGTAGGATTAACATAGGAAAAATAACCATCTTACCAAAAGCAATCTACAGTTTCAACACAATTACCACCAAAATTCCAATACAATTCTTTACAGAATTTGAAAGAACAATACTCAACTTCATATGGAAAAACTAAGCTAAGACAATCCTATACAACAAAATAATTTCTGATAGCAAGGGGGAAACTCCTTCATTGTTGGTGGGAGTATAGATACTTTGGAAATCAATACAGCAGTTCCTTAGGAATCTTGGACTCAGTCTACCTCAAGACGTAGCTATACAACTATTACGTACATACTCTACCATACCACAAATACACCTGTACAACTGTGTTCATAGCATTTTTATTTGTAATAGTCAGAAACTGGAAACAAATGATATGTTCATCAACCAAAGAATGGATAAAGAAAATGTAGAACACTTACACAATGGAGTATTACTCAGCTGTTAAAAACAATGACATCATGAAATTTTCTGGAAAATGGATTGAACTAGAAAAGATTACCCCGAGTGAGGTAACACAGACCCAGAAAGGCAAACATGGTATGTACTCGGTTATAGTTGGATATATTTATGCTGCAATCAAGGGACCCACAGAAGCTAAATAACAAGGAGGACTCAAGGGAGGACATATGAATCTCACTGTGAAGATAAAACAGAATAGACATCATGGGTGGATGAAGGAGAGGAGTCTTGATGGGGAGGGTGGTATTGGAACAGGAGGGAACAGTATGAGATGGGAATAGGCAGGGGTGGTGGAGGGAGAGAGCACTGTAAAGACAAGTGAAATCAGGGGGCATCTCTGTGATAAGATAAAAGCTCGGTGCAATGGCAATTCCCAGGGATCTATGAGGATGACCATAGAGTGAGATAACCCAGACACAGAAAGACAATTATCACATGTACTCACTCATACCCAGACACAGCAAGACAATTATCACATGTACTCACTCATAGGTGGTTTATAAACATAAAGCAAATAAAAACAAGCCCACAAAATCACAATCCCAGAGAACCTAGACAATAATGAGGACCCTAAAAGAGACATACATAGATCTAATCTACATGGGAAATAGAAAAAGACAAGATCTCCTGGGTAAATTTGGAACATGGGGACCTTGGGAGAGGGTTGAAAGGAAGGGGAGAGGATGGGAGGGGAGCAGAGAAAAATATAGAACTCAATAAAAATCAATTATAAAGAAGACTCCTAGCAATGGGAAATATGGAGCCTGAACTGGCTATATCCCATAAATAGGCAACACTTAGAGTGGAGGGATTGGGACCCATTCCAGCCACATCACCTTTGACCTACAATTTTCCTCCCTATAAGATACGTTGGGATAAAGGTGATGAAGAAATTGTGGGAATGGCCAGGCAACGGCAGGTCCAGCTTGAGAGGAAGCCCACCCCTGACACTTTCTGGAGAGCCAGAACCCAGAGGCTGTTCAGTCTACAGATCTAGCATAGAACGTAACATAACTAGCAAAAAAAAAAAAAAAATAGCGAGTGAAGTGATTCCTAATGATATTCTGGTATACTCATATATTGTTGCCTAGCCTAACTGTGATCAGAGAGGTTCACTTACTGCAACTTGATATACCATGGCTAGCTGATATACAAGGGAGGCCTGCTCATTTCTGAAGAGAAACGTGGGTAATGGATCAGAGTAGAGGGAAGGTTGTGGGGGTGGACTAGGAGAAGAGGAAGGAGGGAGGGAAAACTGTGATTAGGCTGTGAAAATATTTAATTGATTAATTAAAAATTTAAAAAAAGAAATGCAGCATTAAGTTTGATTATTATCTACAACATGATTCCATTTTGTGTTAGGTTTCTTTTTTTTTTTTGATTTTCAACAGTACTTTGGTCATTACAAATGTCAATAAATCTGTGTTTATCAAAGAACAACAACACCAAAGCACACACACAAGATTGCTGTGGGAATGCTCTTGTACCCTGTAAAGATTTGTCACTCATATTGGTTTAATAAAATATTGTTTGGCCTATTATCTCAGATTTTTTTTTATTAATAAGCTCTTACAACTGAAATTAACCCACAGTTCTTATCTGTGATTAGCCACGTGACTTGGCATCTTTTCTCAGTGCAGCATTTTCATCTTGCTTCCTCTGCCTCTGGGTGGGGACTGCAGACTGAATCTTTCCTCTTCTCAGAATTCTACTAGTCTGACCACCCCACCTATAAGTCCGCCTATACTTCCTGCCTGGCTACTGGGTTTTAAAGTCAAGCAGATGGGCCAGCAAGATGGGAAATAAGGGCACCTTCTGCCAAGCATAAAGACCTGGTTCCCTCCCCGGAATCCATACAGTAGATAACCAACTTTCATTATGCTTTCCACCAACCTCCACCCAGCTACTGTGATACAAGGGCCCATCCACACTAAATACATACATGAATGCGTGTGTAATGCATACCTACATATATGCAACCGTACAATGTAACATAGTATACACATTCATACATATACACATGCACACACACACACACACACACATATGTAGAATGAGGCCACTTGGTGTCTGAGAAGGATCAAGCTATGGTGTCAGAACCATAGACATAGAGCCAAGATGGATTACACTATTTTCATAACTTTGGATTCTTAAGCCTCAGGGAACATCCACAATGACCAAAATGTCATCAAAGGGCAATAGCGTCTAACCTCCCACTCTTGTTTAAAACAGTTATTGAATGGCCGGACTTATCCAGCAAATGGAAAAGCTGGCTTCTCAGTGGCTACTGTGGGTCTACATATGGTATCAGGGCCACCCACAACAGCTGCTTTTAATTCAAATGCTCTGGTCAAGCAAATCAAAGAGATAGAGCTGTCCCTGAAAAACCTCTTTAGTTTCGTTTCGTATGGGAAGCATGAGAATTGATAGCTCTACCAAGAAGAGAAGATCCAGAAGTAAATAAGACATAACCCATACTGTGTCACATAAAAGTGGACATTTACTCAAAGGACTACAGCATGCTGCTTAAGGCTGAGTGCCTGGAACCAGACCTTCAGCCTGGAAGATGCTTTAGTTGGCCCCTCCATCCCTAGACCACAAGGAATGCCATTGGGCCAGGCTGCGTGACTGGTAGCTTTAGGCTTCCCTGAGCCTCTGCTTTGGCCTTGCTTGGGAAACTGATGCATTGCCTCACTAGAAATTTAACCACAACATTCTTGAGTACCGAAGGGATGACCTTGGAATTACTAGAGATTCTTTACGATGCTCGGCATTGAGAGTTATTTCTGATTTGCTTGCATTGTTAGAAATTGAGAGTGCATTTCGTACACTGCAATGTAGCCATACAGGAAAGGGAGAAAGCTTTGAGCCACTGTCCCCTCTCGATGCTGGAAAGCACTACTTTGGCATTTGGGGTTTCAAATCTAAAATATCAATAGAGAAATAGACGAGAGAGAGAGAGGGGAATGTCAAATGTGTTTTAAAATTGTTTGGGTTTTGATTTACTGCTTTACCAATATTAGTTAGCATGTTAAGAAACAGGAAATGGAAAATGAAACTGGTCATTATTATTATAATTGAACATTCTTAAAGAGAAATTCAAACACCAAACATATATGATTATTTGATAATTGCTAAGCTTTTCTATAATATTCAAAGCTGCCAGCATATATTATTGTTCAGGGTAGTATAAAAGTTAATTTCCTTGCTAGGAATTCTTCCAGACCCTTGTTTTTATTCTTTTTATAGCATTTCTACATAACGACGGTCTTTCCACTCTTTAGAGCTAGTAAATACACTATGAGGTAAAAGTAATTGGCTTTGCTCATGTCTTTAGAAAACTTTTTGTATTCTTCCATGTTTAATGCTTACTAAGTTTCATTTATACTCATAATTCATATAAGAAAAAATCAAGCAAAAGGAAAACAATATTTAATGCATTCTTTAGAAAGACAGTGTGAAGACTCCCCTAGGGCCTATGACCTCTAGTGAAGGGTCCTTAGTCAGGTTTACAGTGTCAGCATTGAATTCTATCCTGTTGAGTGAGCCTTAAATCCAAGCAAACAGATGTTGGCTATCCAGTTCTGTACCACTATAACTCCAGTGAACACATCTTTTCAGGTGAGTTATTATAGCTGTTTGCAAAACTAAGAGCTGGATGATATTGCTGATGCATTTTCTTCCCCAGCAGTTTCTCAGGTGGCCATGAGGGAAGCTTTTCCAAATCAGTGCCCACTTGATTTCCCCAAGTCCTGTGAACAAAACATGTGGCATCTTCAACAATCGGTTCTAGTCCTTATGGACAACCAAGTGCAATAGCAATAGCCTGTATGGTTTGAGAGTCTCTTTGATCTCTTTGATCAATAACCTGAAGGTAGGTATCTCATTTCTGGAACTGGATTTATCAAGTGATAGTCTGTGCTGGAGATAGTAACAATATCAATTGCTCTCTAAATATGTATGCTTATATATGTAGAGCAGTCTAGCTCTTATACCTCATAGAGAAGCATCTTTTTGCAGAATAAACAGAGAACCACACATGATAAAAGTAACTAACATGCTAATCTTGAAAAAAATATATATAATACACAATACACACATATATATACATACATATGTATATATATAAATATATATAATCCCTTTTTCTAAGACTGAGAGACATCATGAAAAAGGGAGTTGATAGATCATGAAGAGCCAGAAGTTGGATAGGATTGCTATGAAATAGCGTCATTCAGACATGTCAGAATGCTGTGCTTTTGAACTATCAGCAGTTATGGTTGCCAACACAAGACCTACACAAGACCAGTCCAATAAATACTCCATCATGAATGAGTTGGACTAAAAGTCCCTAGATCTCCTTGACAAGGCACAGGCAGGTGATAGATGGTGGGGAAAGGAAATCACTTTTCTTTAGGAGTGAGACCCTGGTAAGAGGCACATGCTATAATACATGCTACTGTAGCTATGTAGTACATGCTACAGTTTCACACACACACACACACACACACACACACACACACACACACATTGTAAAATAGTCATCTGAATTTAGAAGGGAGATATAAGAAAAAAATCTTGAAATAGTTGGGGTAAGGAGGGAAGGGTAGATTTTATCAAATAAAATTGTATGCATGTATAAAAAATAAAATAACAGAAAATGAGGAAAAGAACAGGAACACACACAATATTTACATGCTATTATCATAGTGAACATATCCATTTAACCTCCCTGAATTCATTCACTCATTCATTGAAAACAACTTCAGGCATGTAGTTCTTATTGCTTAGACCAAACATAGCAACATTAAATTTTACAATTGGAAAGGGTTTTGAGATTCACCACAACATCTTCTGCTCAATGGAGGAATATCAGTGCAGGATAAAATTATCATCACATTTAGGTGATGTCAACTTGATGTCTCAGGATTTAATCACTGAAATTTTTCCCTTCCAAAATAATGCTTTTGGTTCTTCTGATCACTACTAATGTGACACCTTCCCTCAGAAGTCATAATACACCTGTACACACTAACACATTTCTAGACATTTTACTTACCTAATGTTTGGATACCTATTATACAAGTATTATTTTTTATCTACATGCAGTAGAGAAGGCAAACAGTCAGGTCACCTGCTAATATGGTATAATGCTCTGCAGTAGTACAAAGCAATGCAGAATACTTGGGAGTGGCATTTAAAGGTTGGATCTTGAGAAGTCTTCATTCCTTCACTGGTGAGGTCATGTCATGGCAGCTCAAAATTCAGATAAGGTGAAGGCACAACACTTTCTCTTGAGGACTGGGAGTTGATCTTAAACAGAGGTTAAAGGAAGACTGACAATGCTTGTATTTATGATCCAGGGCTGAGTTCTTGATTCAAAGAGATAATTTAATACTGGGTTCTTAGCCATTACCTGTACAGCAATATAAAGGATGAGATCATTTTTATTTTTTCTCTGTGACTATCATCAATGGAATCTGTCTTATAGAGGTTAATCTATCCCTATTAGTTCATTTTGAATAACTATATTGGAAAATAGAGCATGGGATTACTTTTCTTCAAGAAGAAATTATTATTTTAATCACAGTTTTAAAGCATCAAAGGCCTGTATCTAGATGGTTTTCTCACTATTAGATTCCTAACAAAGTACAGGCCTTCTAATGCAAGCAGTTTGAAATAGATGGATGGATGGATGGATAGATAGATAGATAGATTGATTGATTTCTGTTCCTCTTTATCTCCTTTTTCTTATAAAGCCATCCCTGCTCAAAATATCAGTTGAGTTTCTACACTCTGAATTACCTAGATGGGAGGACTACAATCAAACACATAAACCCTTGAGGGTAACACTCAATCCATATCCAAAACATCTTCAAATATGAGAAAGTAATGTCCGTTTTCCTTCAAGTCTTCTTTGCCCCGCACACAGGTCATCTGTTGGAGGTTTAAAACCCTTGAATCTGAAGACCACATTTTGACCCACTTCATTAAGTATAGCTCTGTCTCAGAATATGCACTTCCATGCTTGATGAATGCTTGGCTGAGTAAAGCCTTGGCCAGGATATTGTTCCAGCATGTTTTTCAGAAGGCCAGACTTTATGAAAGATCTTTTAAAGTTGGTGCCCAGACCCAGGGACCAACTTCAGATCTGTGTGTTTAGCTTCCTTTGATATTGCTATATGTAAATTAGTAGAGGCTGAAAGTAGATTTTCATTTTTAGTACCAGAGCAACACTGTTGGCTCATCCTGAGTTTGTGGCCATATAAAATCTTGGACCTTTCCATGAACTCTCTTCATTCCTGAAGACCAAACCATATATTATATTCAGAAGAAAAATGGTCTCATCTCTGAGCAGTTATATCCTGTACTTACAAAATTATCTTTTGAACTTCAAATCAGGGCCACATGTTTTTTCTGCTAAACTTCATCTTGCTGCTGTAAGTTCATTCTATCAAATCCATTGTGCCTTCTAAATTTATCATCCTGTATTCTGGTGACCCCAAACTGCCTCCTGCAGGCTTGACAAGTATGTCTTTCTATGTTTAAAAGAACCAGCTATTGGAGAGAGAACAAGTCCCTGTGGCATGCTCCATTCAATGAGGTTTAACACAGACCCAAGTTGATGAATTTGATACGTTTCTGTTAAGCAGCTATGAACCAGGGCGACCCATGTTAAAAACAGAACAAATGAAAAAAAGTGGAGCTATTGTGTTCTCTTGACCTGGCAACCTAGCACTATATCAAATTTAGTGTGGACTGAAGAGTAGGTTTACAACTTAAATTCATATTTTCACTGTTCTGCCCTACATTGGTGGATGCTCAGTGTTGGATTCTCTGAGAGTTGGCTTTTCATTTTTGCTAGAAAGATGATGTGCTATTAGATGAGAAGGTCCATGTTTTATGTGAAGGACATCTCTGGACTTGATGTAGAAATGAATTAACTGTTTGGGTGATTCTTTTAAAGGACAGAAGCAAGACCATCTTGCACTGCAAACATCCTTAGCCTTTTGGGAGTTTGCTGGTGGGTTCATAGTTCTGTTCAATTTGATCACAATATTTCAAATGAAGTTCTCTTTCATTTGATCACAATGTGAAAGTTATGGAATGTACTTTCCAATTTAGTTCTTAATATGAGCATATCTGCATTTCTAGGCTGCTGTTGCCCTGTGTTTACCTGGAGTGCTGAACAACAGATGCCATTATATCATGAAATAATAAGAAAGTAATGGATTATCTGGTACTAGAGTTACAGAAGGTTGTGAGCTGCTCTGTAGGAGGAAAGGAACTGAACATGGATCCACTCATTGCTCCAACAATACTATTGCTAAATCCCCAGGGAAGAATTTTATCACTAATGCCTGATAGGACAAATCAAATTTGGTTAATGCCGTATGTTCATTTTCTTACTCTAGAATAGTAGAGACTGTTGTTTACCTTGGGGTGACTAAAATAAGCAGTCAAATGCCAGCTGGCAGAGACTGCCCAGTGGTTCCATAAGATAAACAAGGAACATAATATATGTGAATGCAAATGAATTTCCACAAACATGGGGAAAGAAGGTGAAGAAAAGTTTTTTTCTGTTTTTTTCTTTTTTTTTTATTACATTGTTTTGTTTTATTTTTCCATTCAAGAACATAATTAAAGAAATAAAATTTTTACCTTTCTTCCCCTTCTCCCGGTCCCCTCCCGCTACTCCCCCACCCCTCCTCCCTCCCCCTTCTTCCTTGAAAGAGGGCATGGTGCCCTGCCCTGTTGGAAGTCCAAGGCCTGCCCCCATCCCTCCCGGCCTAGGAAGGAGTGCATTCAAAAAGACTCGGTTCTCAAAAAGATAATACATGCAGAAGAGATAGGTCCTGGTGTCATTGTTGATGGGTTCTCCATCTGCCAACTTTCG
>PVIU01023357.1:0-27468 GCA_004026605.1 Ondatra zibethicus
TGATTTCAGGGCCAAACTGTGTTTCTTTCTCAGGTTCTTTTTAGGCTTTTGGCTCCAATCTTAGGGCCAGGGCATATTTCTTTCACTGGCTCTGATTCTAGGGATAACGTGTGGTTTTTTGGCACTGGTTTCAGATCAGGGTGTTTCTTTGGTTCTGAGTTCAGGGATAATGTGTTTCTTTTACTGGTTCAGGTTTCCGAACCTGGGTGTGTTTCTTTCACTGGCTCTGGGTTAGAGTCAGGATGCTCAGGGATTGATTGGTTTCCTGCTCAGAGATTGGTTGGTTTTCCTGCTTAGGGGTTGGTTGGTTTCTTTGGCCAGTTGGTCAGGGGCATCCTAACTGTGTTTCTTTAACTGGTCTTTTTAAAGTCTTTTTGCTCTAATTTCAGGGCCAGGGCATATTTCTTTCTGGCTCTGATTCTAGGGACAAAGTATGTCTTTCACTAGCTCTGGTTTCAGGGCTAGAGTGGGTTTCTTTGACTGGCTCCTTTTCCCTACACTCCCAGTGACCCATACCATATCTGCCATTTCTTTATGCTGAGCATCAAACACAGGGTCTCAAACATGCTCACCAAAAACTCTCTTGCCGACAAACACCTGCATTCATGTCTTCTAATGTTTTTATTCATGTTGGGGATCACACAGGATTCCATACATGCTAACCAAGTGCTCTCCCAATGACCCAGTCCTACTATTTCTGCTAACTTCTAAGTAAAATCTAATTTCTTCCAATAGTGAATACAGACAATAGATCAGTATTACTACTGTACTGGTCACTTTTTTGCCTATAAAAAGTTATATTTTCCTATCACATTATCATAGTTATGAGTCTCAAGATAGAACTGATAGCTTTTATTCCAAAATTTTACAATTAGATCCTTTATTATATAATATATTATATATATAATATAATCCAGTGATTAATAAAATTAACTTAATGCACTTAACATATTTATTGCTGTATCACACACAATTGATTATAATCTGATGTATTTTATTTTAGTACTGAAAAGTATTATGTTAAAGGGGGCTCTCTAGACTTTATCAGACGTCAGTGATAGCTATGGCATGCACAAAGAGCTAAGAAAGTGTACTATACTTTCTGCTATTATGGTTGAGAACATGTAGTCTGGTATCACAATGCTCGAATTTAAACACTGCTCTACTACATGTTTTAATTTTGACAAAATTATTTATATTCTTTGGACTTGGATTCTTCACCTGTAAAATGTGTATACTAAACACTTACAGATCTTTCTGTAAAGATGATGTAATTTCTTTAAAAAGTGTAATACAATGCCAGGGACATGTTATTTATAACATCTACATAGATTATAAAGGTTTCATTTAGATCCAATTAACATTTATTATATACACAGATATTTTTGCACTGTATTGTTATTGGCTATGATCTAGAATTATATAATTTCATTGACTAGTTCCAAATGAATATTTGTAAATATATGTAAGATACACAGAAGAATAATTCAGTGAACAGCTGTATAGTCTATCTAATTTTAGGAGAGAGAGTGTTATGTTAAGAATAACAGGGGCAGGAGAGAAAAGTCAGTGGGTAAGAGTGATGGTTGTGCAAACAAGAGGGCCAGTATCCACATAAAGAGCCAGGTTTGGCAGCTTGTACCTGTGACCTCACCACTGGGGGTTGATGATGGAAAACAGGCAAATCCTGCCAACTTAATGTGCAGCTATCCTAGTCCATCTAACAGCTTTGGGTTCAGGGAGGAACTTGTGTCAAAGATGGAGAGGCATTAAGGAAGATGCCCACTGTCCTCCTCTGGACCTCCCATGCAAGGGTGAGACTATACATACACATACACTATACACATGAAGACAAAAGAAAAAGTAAACCCACAATTTATTATCAAGTTTTTTACTTTGATTTGTTGTTGCTGTTAAATGTAAGTAGAATACTATAATACTTTGTTCTCTTTTTTTTTTGCTTGACTTATTTTACTAATGAGGCTCATTTGTGTCCATATATAAAATTAATTTTTATATTCCTATATTCTACTATATGAATAGTCTCAACATATTTATCTACTTTCCTATCAAATTTCAGTAGAATTATACCCAATTTTTTTCTGGCTTATATGATTTCATTGAGAATGTTCTTGTTCCTCCTATCGTACATTTTTCCCGGGCCACAGTTACTGCTCGTCTTTAACTTTATCAGGAATGCCAAATTGTTTTCTAAATTGTACCAGTGTCAATTCCTATTAGAAATGTATAAGTGTTCCAGGGATATTGTCAATTTGAAATTCTTGCTTTTCTAGATGTATAAAATCTATATATATGATTCATTAACTCTTTGTGTTTTGCTGTCTACCTATCTGAAGTATAGATAGATATTCAAGCTAGATTATGATTTCAGGTTTCATACTGTTGCCCATTCTGTTAATAAGTTTCCCAAGTTTTTGCAAAACTGGGTTCTCTTGTCATTTAAATGGCTTAAATAATACACTTTTAGTGTCCCTTAACCAATAAATCTAAATCTAAAACAGTGATCAATTTTAATTTTCAGACTAGTACTTACTTCTTATATGTTGTTTATTCACTTACAGGCCATTTTTCCTATTAATTTTTTTATTAGTTCTTTGTGGATTTCATATCACACACCCTGATCCCATCCATGTCCTTGCCCCTTTATATCTACCTATGGCCTTGCAACCTCCCTTGGAAATGAAAATAAATTGAAACTTAAGAGAAAAAAAATCTCACCATGGAAGCTGTAGTGTGACACAGTGAGTCACACAGTACACCCTTTAGTACATACACCTTTATTTGCAAGTGTTCATTGAAATGAGTCATTGGTCTGATTTGAGGCCTCTGGCTTCTGCCACACTATTGAATCTGGGACTCTTAGATAATTTGTTGCTGTCCTAGGTCATGGAAATCCTACAGCTCTGGACCTGCAGGACCAGCCCATGACTTCTTTGCCAAAAAGATATTTAAATTGCTATCATAACATCTTTTTCTTCCCTTTAATAATTCCCTGTATCTGAATCTTTGTCAAAGATCTCTACTGATTTACGAAAAGGAAAGTGGTAAACTCATTTTTTTAAGGAAAAAAAAAAGACAGGTGATCTATAGAAAATACTGTTTTATAGGGTAAAAAGACTTGATATAGCTATAATGTAAACATACACAAACTAATATTTAAAATATTACTTGTATAATGATTTTTGTAATTTTGTAACAGAGATAATCATGTGAAATTAAAGGATTTTAACCAAGGGTTGGCAATCAATGTGCCATGCAGAAAAGAGTGTGGACTAAGACAGTCTATTGAAAGTGATGAGAGCAAAACCTGGATGATTTCTTTTCTTGTTTTTACTTTGGCAGGAGTGGATTCTACCCTGTTAATAATTCTCATCTTACTGTCACATAGGAGGAGATGTTTTGTGAACCTCCATGAGGCTGCCAGGTTTAGGACAGCTATAAGACCCACAGTGTCATAAATGAAAGAGTAAGACTTCAGAGAATGTGATGTCACTGACAGGGTGAGGGCCATTCTCCTTCTCCACCTTTTCTTCCTCAACTGCATCCCCCAGATACCACACTCAACCATCTGCAGTTTTTGCCTAGGGCTGGTATTTACAACCTTTTCTCTGGAGAGAAGAAACAGAACCCTTGGGGAAGTTCTGGATTGATCATCAACAGAAATCTATTTCCAAACTATTCCTCAAGGTCACTGGAGTTGCAGTAGTTTGTGACATTTCTTATCCTTTCTCTGTCACCTGTCACCCTACTTATCCACTCCCCCTCCCCCACCCTATTAAAAAACTAACAAGGTATAAGCTTTGTCTCTTGTACCCTTTCCAAATAGCCCCATCTAACTTCTTTAGGTGGCTCAGAACTGATTCCTAGGCCCTTGGGCCATTTACAGGTTGAACAACATTACTTCTAGGTACTCTGTCAGGACAAAACCCACATTATGGTGATATCTCATGGATAAGGGTTAAAGTAGGCAAAGTTTTAATAAGGCTTCTAAAACTGTCGGATAAATTTTTGAATCAAAGATGTTCTGTGTAGTTATTTCAAACTAGCCTCCAAGGTTAACTCTCATCACAATAAAGATAGAGTTCGCCAGTACATATTGTTTTGCCCCCCAAAACAAAATCCATGTACCTATGAGATTTTCACTGTTTTCCGTGTTATAATGTCTTTCCTGTTCATATTGGAATTAAGTAGGTAGGACGTGTCCATACTGAATTTTCTCCTTGGTTCTGCTCTTTGGTAGCTATCCACTGGCTTCAGTTGGCCTCTGTGGAGAGCAAAGAACTTATAAAGGTCAAATTCCACTGAACTACGAGAGGTCGGCAGGACGGGTTTTTTTTTTGTTTGTTTGTTTGTTTGTTTTTAGAAGTAAACCTTTTTAATTTAGAATTGAAACGTAATTTTATAGCTCTTTTATATCCTTTTTAATATACATGAAACTACAAAAAATTATACCGTGTAAGGCGCTAATTTAAACATGAACTAATTTTAGTATGTTCAAAGCAGGTCATATATGCCCATATCTGCAAACATTAATCATTTCTATGTGGAGAAACTGTCTAAGGCTTTTCTTGTCGCTTTCTGAGCTACTGAAACGGTTATATACTGACACTCTTTCCTGATTACACACCAGCACATCTTGATTCTATCTAAATGGGCCAAATGCCTATGTCTCTACCTTTCTCTTCCTTACTACCACTATTCCCAGCCACTGCTCTATGCTCAACTGCTGGCATCAGCTTGTTTGATTGGTCAAACATGGCCTGTAAAGATAGTGAAGAGACCCCCGGTAAGGGGAGACCCTCCAGCAGACGCTCCCCACCAAGAGAAGACTCCAGTCGACTTCGGCTGCACAAGCAAGAGGCGTTTATTAGTTGGTTACACAGGCCTGCGGATGCTGCAGCAATCGGGTTGCTGAGCATGCCGGGCTTAGAGAACAAAGTAGTTTATATAGGATTTGGGGGCAGGCAGCTTTAGGGTACCCAGCAACAAGTATTTCATTGGTTAATTCATATAGAGCATAGGGTTATTTTGGGGCACAGTGATTTGTTTTATTTTGGATTTCACAAAAACAGACATGTCGAGGACACTGTGCTTGGCAGGGTCTTACTGCCCTTCTCTATCACTCCTATTTTGGCTATCCCGGGTGGGTTAGCTGGTGAGTCGTGGGTCGTGGTGCCCATCTGTTGCTCCCCTTTATCTTTTGGTCCTTGACTGACTAGGAGGGTACCTAACTTTGACTTTATTTTTTTTTTATTTTTTAATTCTTTTACTCATGTCAAAGAATCATCAGGTTGAGAATTTTAATTCTTTCAATAGTCAGCCCTAAAAAATTTGTAATCCTGCCATTGGTAATAATATTATCTGGAATTAATGTTAATTAGTGTTAGGTGAAATAAACTACGCAGAGAAAGATCAATGTCCTATAAGCTGACTCATGTGACGGGATTTTTAACCAAGACTTCAAGGTGCAGCCTAAGAAAAACCGAAAGACAGAAATGACGCTGGCTGAGCCAGACGATTTCTGAGCTACCTG
This sequence comes from Ondatra zibethicus, assembly GCA_004026605.1. NCBI lineage: Eukaryota > Metazoa > Chordata > Mammalia > Rodentia > Cricetidae > Ondatra > Ondatra zibethicus. The sequence goes on from PVIU01023357.1 coordinate 5,555, forward strand.
GGAACGAATACAGCAGCGGGTCACGCTTTATCCTCACCGAGCCGAGGGGGTGCGAGGTCAGCTCCCACCCAGCGGGATCCCCGGCTAGGGGGAGAGCGCCCAGCCCACCTAGGAACCCAGCGGGCGCGGCACTCCGGCCCGCCCACCTACCTGTGCGCCTGCGCCGTGGCGCTCTCAAGGTCAGCCCCGCCCCCCACCCCAGCCCTGCACCCGCGGAAGTCGCTTTAGAGGACGCCTTGCGTCGCCTCCTCTCTGCGTGGCGTGGGGTCGCTGGCGGTCAGGAGAGGGAGGAACTTCCTGTCCCGCGCGGGTAGGACTTCCGGCAGAGCCGGAAGACCTTTTCCCTCGCGGTTTCGAGAGCTCCGTTCTGCAGACCCTGGACGGGGAGATTCGGGACGCTGCCGGCGACTCACGACCTATCCCGGCGTTATGGTGAGTCCTTCCGTGAGGACCAGAATGACGGCCGTCAGGAGGACAGGGCGGGGAGGTCAGTCCGTGAAAGGACCGGTTGATGCCGCTGCGCTGAAAGGAACCGGCGGGAGCGTTGGGGTGAACTGGCGGGACCCCCACCTGCCCGGAGTGCGCGCGGCCACCGCAGGGACCCGTGGGGTCGCGGGAGGGGCGCGTCTGTCGGAGTGCCCTGACTAGGTAGCCCGCACTGCTCGTGGCCTGTGGCATCAGGTGGCCCCCAGATGACCTTGCTCAGCTCATCACCTGTCCCTGTCACCTTTGTCACCTTTCTGTCCCTCTGCGGGCTTGTGGCCAAGATTTTAAGAATATAGAAGTACATTTTGAACATTGCCTGTATCTTCCTTGGAGACAAACAACGCTAGGCACGTAAGATAAAATTGGCTTTTCTTAAAACTTTACTATTTCAGAACTGGAAATAATGTCATTTCTAAAAAGAAAATATCCAAGTTGAGAGTATCAACAGATTTAATCGGAAGGAAAATTTGTAAAGGTATTGTTTTGAGAAAAGAGCAATTGCAGCAGAGAGAATGGCTTCAGCCATAATATTTGCAAGTGTCTTAAAGGTTAGGTGAAAAGGATTTCATAGAGTGGAGTAAATGTAGAAAGAGCCTGGTATGGGAAGCTAGAATGGAAAGGAGTAAGCAGAGAGTTCCTGCGCTGTTTTAGGCTAAAAACGGGATAAAGTTCAGGGACCTAGAAAGACAGTCTTCATCAACTTTAGTGGGTGTTGACTGATCACACAGTTCGGAAGTTAACTTATGAAATGAAAAATGGAATTTTGACAGGTCTGGGTTTTGCTTTCTAGGAAAATGGGAGGAGGGCAAGTGGTTGTGTAGGGAACGGTGATCGCAGTAAACTATGTTCTGGGACATAAGAGGATTTTAAAAGCAGACTCGATGTTTCCAAGATCACAGGGTTCTGGGAAAGTTGAATAGACAACTGACATGAAAAATTTCAAACCCTCATCCGCAGGCATTTCCGTGTTTGATTCTTGCTTCATTTGGTCATGTCGCCTTCTATGTACTAACAGACTGTCCTCCAATTCAGAGATATGTCTGCCACTGCTTCATGAGTGTTGGGATCAAAGGCAGGTGCCACCACTCCCAGTTTGGCCATGTCTGTTTCTCAGGGTCAAATATTGTCAGTTTTAGCTGTTGTGTGATGATTTGAGAAGGACTTTTGAACTTTCTTGAGAATAAAATCTTTCAAACTCATCTGGTTCCTGTTGCACTCTACCAGGTGACTTACATTTCTTTTAGATTTTTTTTAAAAAAATATTTTGTACCTCTGTGTAATATGACTTAAATTCCTTAAGCGAGTTCTGTTTTCATTTGGCATAATGAAATTAGAGAGGGAACATTAGAACTGGAAGAAATCAAAATCTAGCCAACCTTCCTACCACTTCAGATTTTTCAGAAGGAAGAATGCGGGGTCTAGAAACAGGCAACAATATACTTGAGGTGACATCTAATGAACTTGGTCTCAGTTTCTTAAATGTAGAGTGAGGTTTTGACTTCTTAATCTAGAAAGTTCATGATAGAATATTAATAAAGATTTTCAATACATTCTAGTCACAGAGAAGTTGGATCAGAATGTGTTCCCTGCATTTTGAGATCTGTAAAACTACTCTGGCAGCTCCAAAGAAGTAGGTATATTTCCAGCTAATCACATTTTCACAATGTCAGGCTGGGTAGTTAACTGTCTTCATTGTGACATTGACCTTGTTTTTGAGTTTTTTGAGTGAAGTTGTTCACAGCTATGCAATTGATCATGTTTGTGTATGTAATTGCAGTCAGTGCTTGGAATCCTGTGAGGATGGGCCGAATTTAGGATGCAGCTTAGTTGAAGTAGCAGTTTCTTTTAAATTGCTAGCTGTACAGTGGGCACCTTCCATGAACTCTGAAGACCCAGAGTGTGCCCATTAGTTACATGATTTTGGTAAGATTCCTTAGCTCTGTAAGAAGTTCTAGATTCCTGGGGCTGGAGAGATGGCTCAGCAGTTAAGAGCACTGGCTACTTTTCCAGAGGACCTGGGTACAATTCCTAGCACCCACATGGCAGCTCATAACTGTAATTTCTGTTCCAGGGGGTCCAACACCCTCACACAGACATACATCCAAGCAAAACGTCAAGGTATAGAAAATACAAATAAATTACTTCAAAATTATTTTTAAAAAGAATAAGTTCTAAATTCTTGACAAAAGAAGTAGAGTTAGTCTTTGTGAATCTTGTGATTCTTACATTCAATGATTTAGAACTTTGTTTTATAATATATAGATATTTCTGATTAAGATTTAATTTGTTTTCCTTGGCTCTTTAGCTCTTTTTTTTTTTTTAAAAAAAAAAAACTTCATTCTACTTTTTTTTATATTTTTAGTCTTAAAACCTGTCCTTATATTTGGCTTTCAGTTTGTGAAAATATTTTATAGAAAATTTATTAAAGGTTTACTAATTCTGTAATGCTCTCTGTTTTGATGGAAATCTTGTATTCATGCTGATTTGTGAGAGAACAGTAAAGTAGAGCTAGCATGTTGCGTTGTGCATGTTCCCTGGCTTGTTTAGTCCGTGTAGCAGTTTATAATTATTAGCTGCTGTTAGCTGTGGGGACAGAAAGCTTTGCTATAGTCAGTTGGTGAGGACCTACTGGTGGGCAGAGATAATGTGTGCTGCACATTAGGAGAGAGATACATACAGCGCAGATCAATGAATTGAGTCCAAATGGGGGGAGTCATAGAACAGATGGCTTCTAATGAAACTGGAAATAGCGTTGGGATACTTTTACTTAAGAATGTCTTGGTATGATGGTGCATGCCATTAATCCCAGCATGGCACCTGTGAGCTCGAGGCCAGCCTAATATACAGTGAATTCCATGCTACTCAGGTCTATGTAGTAAGATTCAACCTCAGAACAAATAACAAAAAAACCCAAATCAGTGATTCTTGGTAAAAATGTATATTTGGACCTCATTATTGAGTAGTGAAATTTCAGAGTCTGTTCTTGCTTGCTTGTTCTTTGAAACACATTCTTACTCAATAGCTCAGGCTGACCTTCAACTCCCTACTATCCTACTTTAGTATCCCAAGTGCTGGGCTTATTGTATGAGCTATCACTCCCAACTCAGAATTTTATTTCTAATACATTCTATAATTAAGCCTTATACAAGGAGTCTTCAAGCCGTTCCTAGTGGAAATGGGATGTATTCATTAGAAGTCCTTATGCCTTTGGATGAAAATCAGACATGCAATTTGAAAGACAGATTCTAAGGAGGTTTTTTTTTTTTTTTGCATTAAACATCCAGTGCCAGAGATTTAAGTTTCTTCTGCAGTTTTCTGACTTCCTTTTACTGAGATTCTCCTTTACTCTTTTTGTCCTTCAAGAGGCCTAGTGGATGCTTGTATTGAGACTTTTTATTTCTCCAGTTAGTATTTGGTTAATTCAGCTTGTCCCATGAGCACTTTTGTAGAAATAACCCTAAATCATAAACTACCTTTCTCTCTTTATATACCACTTGTTTTATTCTCTTCTCCATCGCTAATAATATGGCACCACAGATTGTGTAAATTCTGAGAAACGGGTTTTGTGGTTCACAATCTTGGGCCAAGGTTGATTGACCTCATCTATTGATGACTTTGCTGGCAATAGTGAGGTGTTTCAGGTAATCATGGAAAGAGATGAGCGAGAGGGATGTGTGTGTGTGTTTGTGAATGCATGCATCCTCTTGTTTCCTTCTTTTCTTGATTTAATATAGGAACTCTACTGTGATGACCTTAACTATTTGTAATCACATCTCAATGACAATACTCTGAAACATGAGTTCTGTTAAGTTTCTACCCTCTTAATGCAATGGAAGCTAAACTCTAGCATGAATTTTAGAGAGGAGAAACCATACTTTACCATCTGCTCTGGATTTATAGTAAAACAACAGTTTTCAAGTCCTTGTGAAGTGACTCTGAATCCATATGTGAGTGTTCTGAACCACTCTCCATCCTCTGCAAGAGCAAGAAAGGTCTTTTAATTTCCGAGCCATCTCCAGCCCCTTGAAGCTTTTGTTTTTTAACCCAATTAATTTTTAATTAACTGATTATTTTTATGTATGTTGGTGTTTTTCCTGCATGTATGTGTATGCGGTGCCTGGAGAGGCTGTAAGAGGAGGTCGGATTCCCTGGAACTGGAGTTACAGGTGGTTGTTAGTAGTCACAACTTCCGGGAATTGAATGAGGGTCCCCTGGGAAAATAGCGCTGTCCTTAACAACTAAGCCACCTCTCTGGCCCTGGAAGGTATTTTTAAAGAGGAGCTTCAGATTAGCTTAGTGTGCCTAAGTTTCGATTGTTTTACATGTCCTTCCCATTATCTGTAACTCTCATCATAGTGGTCTATCTCCTCATTGTCTTAAAAACAATATATTTTTACTCATTAAGAATTTCGTACAACAGATTTGCTCATTTTTACCCCTTCTCCAGATCAGCCTCCACCTCCCTATCTGCTAATTCCATGATTTTGTCTTTTTAAACCCACAAGTAGCCTTACTTTTGCTGTCCAGCTGCTCTCAGGTGTGCGTGCTACCGTGGGGTGTAGCTGACCAATCTTTTTTTAAAGAATAAAATTATTGTCGGATGGTGGGAGCCCACGCCTTTTATATTAGCACTTGGGAGGCAGAGGCAGGTGGATTTCTGTGAGTTCACAACCAGCCAGGTCTACAGAGTGAGTTTCAAGGAAGGCTCCAAAGCTACAGAGAAACCCTTTCTCAAAAACAAAAAACAAAAAACAACCAAAAAAAAAAAAAGTTCATTTTACTTTTGGGGATAGGTTCTCGCTGTCTAGCCCACACTGGCTTTGAACTTGTGATCCTCCTGTCTCAGTTTCCATTGTGCTGTGATTGTAGGCATGTGTCACTGTGCCCATCTCAGAATGGTATATTCCATACAGTTGGTACATTATAATCACCCCAAGTCTATTTCTGTATTAGGAATCCTTTTTTAAACAACCATGTTTGCTTGTGTGCACTTCCACCTTAACGTGCGTGTGGCGGTCAAAGGGCAGCTAGTGGGAGCTGATTTTCTTCTTCCATCACATGGATTCAGGGGATAGAACTCAGTTTATCAGGTTTGGTGGCAATGGCAAGCACCTTTGTCTACTGAGCCATGTCACCAGCCCAGGACTCATTTTTAATTTACTTTTTGTGGGTTTGGATGAATTAATCATTCTCTGTCTCTATTATTATGTAAGATTATTTTAACTCCCCTGGAAGTCTCTATGCTTTACTAATTTATACTTCTTCTTTCCCTTTCTCTGGCAACCCCTGATATTTTTCACTGTAATCAAGACTTTCCAGAATGTTGTATAATTGGAACCATAACCCTTGCATACTGTCTTCTGCTCTGTAATAACTATTTAAGGCTTCCCCATGTCTTTGTGTCTTGATAGTTTTCTTTTTCCTTTCCTACTGTTTGTTTTATCCCTCTCTTTTCTTTATTCTAAGACAGACCCAGGGCTTGTACTTACCAGTCAAACACTCTGCCATCATAGTACGTGAATTTCAGGAGTGTGTTATGTATCAAATCTTTTCCTGGGGAGACAAAGTCTACTCATCCCAGATAAGGAGCCCATGACAGACCTAAGTAGAGATATCACCAAAGTCCAAAACTTGGTGAGTTCTCTTGGGGTTACTTATGGAATATGGGTGTGGGCTTGCTCACAGTAGCAGAAATGACTCTTAAGACAGTTGTATCACCAGGCCGTTACCCCCCACATAGATGGCAGTCCACAAAGTTGGGCATTTGGAGCACACTTCACAGCTTGCAGACAGCTCAGAAGGTTGGAGAGTGTCTGTTCCAGGTGCCTCAGTTGGTCTAAACCTCTACCAGGCAGTATGGCAGTCTTCTGTTTCTTCAAGCAGCTGTTGTGGGCTCAAGTCTTTGCAGCTTGGCTAGTCTGAGTCTTTGAAGCCTGGCTTCCTTCTGTCTGAGGGGGACGCTTCAGCTTTATTGCCTACTCTGGCCGGGGGAGGCCTAGTGAATCTGGTCATTTCCATGGGCTTTCTAAAGCTATTTTGAGTTGTTCACCTTTGTGTTTTGAAAGCTTCTTCCCTAAAGATTGTAATGTTTCAGTTTCTGAGGAAACTTTTACCCAACAGGGTGGACTATCGTGCTCAGATTGACTAAATTATTTTTAAATACTTTTGTTGTTTTGGTTTTGAAATTTATGTTTCTGGGTGGTTTGCCTGCATGCATACATGTGTACCACATGCATGCCTGATGACTGAAGGTTGGAAGAGGGCCTAAGATTCCCTGGACTAGGGTCACAGACAGCTGGGATCTGCTCTGTGGGTGCTGGGAATCAAACCATGGTCCTCTGGGGCGTAGTTCTTGCTCTCCACCACTGATCCATGTCTCCAGCCCCCTCAACTAAATTTTTTCCCTAATGAATGGACTTGGCCTTATTGTTAGGTCTAGAAAATCTGTGCCATACCCAAGGTCAACAAGTTGTCCTCTATGTTGTCTTATAGGGACTCTAAGTTTTGTGCTTTACACCTATGATGTTTCAAATAAATTTTTGTAAGAGAGTAAACGTATATCTAGTTTCATTTTTCAATGTGAATATTTAGTTGTTCTAACATCATTTTTTTGAAAAGACTGACTTTTCTTTTTTGTTTCTCTGATACTATTCAATGTCCAACTTCAGTCAACTAAATTTTTGTAGCCCTATATCTGGCCTTCATATCCTATTGTGTTAATTTGTCTTTGTGTCAGCACTGCACTTTTTTTGAGTACTACAGCATTATAATAAGTCTTGAAATCTATTAATGTCAGTCTTCCAACTTTCTTTTTCTTCAGTATGTTCTTTTCTGTCCTAGCTCTTTTGCCTGTCTTTATAAATTTTGCAATTAGTTTTTTAATTTATTGAATAATTTTGGAGATTTATTATTTTTAATTATTTGTCTCTGGATATGTGCGCTTGAGCGCAGGTGCGCAAGGAGACTGGAGGCATTAGATCCCCTTGTAGAAAGTTACAGGCTTGTGGTCTGTCTGCAATGAATACTAGAAACCACACTGTGGTTCTCTGCAAGAGCAGTGCATATTTTTAGCTACAGAGCCATCTCTCCAGCCCTTCTTCCCATGACTTTGCTTGGTCATAAGTTGGTGTGGATCATGCTGAAGAGGATTCATGTCATGACAGTGTTGAGCCTTGCCTGGCCATGAACCTGGAATGTCTTCCATTTATTTTGGTCTCTGCTTTGGTCATCTGTCTTTTAGTTTTCCTTATCAGATCTTGCTCATATTTTCTCTTTCTGTTTTTAGGGCAGGGAGGGTCTCACACCATAGTCCTTGCTGGCTTGATGCTTCTTAAGGAGACCAGGTTGATGTCCAGTTTTTGGTTTGTCCAGTGTCTCAAATTGGGGTTGATGTGTGTCCGGCTTATCTTCTTAGACACATAAATCTTTTAGTTTGTATGGAATACTGATATAATAATGCTGTTGTTGTTTTGTTTGATGCTGAAGAATAAGCCTAAGACTTTAATAGTATGCAGGTGCTCTACCACTGTGTGTATCTTCAGCTAAACAGTTTTTAAAGGCAAGGTCTTGGTCTATGCTTGCGTGAGGTCCTGATTCTTGTATGTTAGATTGTATTCTGCAACCTTGCTATTATTGTTGGGTCCACAGTGTGCCACAAAGTACTCTGCCTCATTCAAGTTCTGAGAAAAATATACCTCAGATGCCAATAATCTCAGTTGTACCTTTACAACACTTAAACTGAAAGAGTAATTCTATTATTAAAGTAGATGGGATATCATTTGTGGTTTTCTGGCATAAAGTGTAAGGTTTGGGGAAAAGGGAAAGCAATTTCAGTTTTTCCTAAGAAAATTAACCTTAATTGTGGTAGGAAGGCCCCCCTCTCTGTAGGTGAATTATTCCAAAGGAAGGAGAAAACAAGGTGATCACTAGCCTGAGTGTGTTGGTTTCCTGCTGGGTGATCTTGACTTCACTTCCTGCCCCTTCCTTCTCTGCACAGCTAGACTGCAGCTAGAACTGCAAGCCAATAAGCCCTGCCTCCCCAGTTACCTTTGTCAGGCTACCACAGCAGCAGGAAGAAAACTAAGAGAGTCCATAAAGTCAGACGCTCAGAGCACTACAGGTGATCAAAATTGAGTTTTACTTTTCATCAATAACTGTAATAACTAAGTGTATTTAGCAGTTGGAATTTATCAGATATTCTAAAAGTGAACTTCACTGAAATCATTATGAAGTATGTAAGTTCTGGGTTTTTGTGTTCTTTTAAATTCTGTTTTATAGACTGAGGCACAACAAAATTAGAGGAACTTATCCAAACAAATAGATATCAGTGACAGAATTTGACTTCTAAGCCTGTTTTCTTGTTCCACCGTGCTACTTAGCCAGGCTGATTATTGTTTAGTTTGATAACTTTTAGCTTATAAAAGAATTAGATTTCAAAAGTTTAATCCAGTGTTAAAGATCAAAAACCATTTTCTTATAGAAATAATATTATAATATGAAATAGATTGTTTTTGTTAGTCCTCTTGGTTCAAACTTAAAATCCTAGTTACTCTAGAGACTGAGGCAAGAGGATCACAGATAAGCTAGCCTGGACTATAGAGTGTAAAGCCAGCGTGGACAATGTACTCTTCCCAATTTCCAAGTAGGCTGAGATAGATAACTCAATGGCAGAGTACTTGCCTAGCGCAGCATGTGTAAGACCCTAAATTCAGGCCCTATTGTTATCATTCAAGATGCACATGACCTCAGGCTGGTCCCCTGGGCGGGTGGGATACAGATAGATGGGCCATGCAGAGAGAGCTTGGGTATAAAGTTTATTTGGGTGGGAGGGGGAGAAGATGAGAGAGAAAGAAAGAGAAGATAGAAGGGGATAGGGAGAAGGGAGAGAGGCTGAAGCTGCCTCTCTAGAAGAAGGATAGACAAAGTGGTGGGAGATCTGCTTGCCTGGCTGGAAGGGGGAGATTGGGAGTGGATGGAGCTTGTCTCTTAAAGGGACAGGGTACCCAGCTGACAGCAGGCCAGCAGATTTACTTTTATAACTTCTATAACCACTTAAAAAAAAAAGACAAAGTAGTAATTTTTATAGCTGTTATATACTTACTTTTGGAAAATCTTCCCAAGTCTAGTTGATACCTAATATAACAAATAGTATTCCAGGAATTAGTCATAACAATAGTTAGGCATGGTATGGTTGGCATTTCTAAGGCAAGTGCTCAACTTCGTTCACTGCTACAGTGAGTCATAGTGTTGATTCCTTAGTGCCCCTTTGGCCTTAAATGCATCTAGGGAAGAGATTCCTTTATACCAGAGTATTAATCATTTAAGTCTGGGCATGGACATGAAGTGAGGTGATGAGCGAGGAGTTGGAGATGTGAAGCCCTAAACTGGAATTCCTTCATTACTGTGAGCTTTCTTTATCACACTTGTTCCAAGCCTGTGGCACCCTGCTTTTTCTCCTTGGTTTCCAGCAGTTGTTTCCCTCCCCTTCCATGCACTTGTAATGACTGTTGCTTACAGCTGCAGCTTTACTTCCATAGGAGCTGTAAAATCTCTAATCTCTTCGAGAAGCTTCCCTTCCCTTCCTTATGGTCAGCCGACACAAAGGCCATCTCTCCATGTCGCTTCTTTGCCACCACTAGTGCGTTAATCATCACAGAGATTTTTTTTTTTAGAGGAAAAGTAGGACTTTTGATGAGATACTGTCTTTTCGTTTATGCAACAACTTCGTATTTGAGTTACAAGAGAAATCACATTTTAAAAACCTGTCATATTTTATATAAATTTACAACTGTTGGTTCATATTTATAGTTACTCTGCTGTACATGTCACAGGTTCGAACACCTGCTGAATGGCAGTGATAGTATCTTTGCAGCAAGTTCTGGGGTGCAGAGGTTTGGATGGTGAAGAGGTGGTTAATGTGGATGGGCACAGGGAAAGAAAGGAAAGGAAACCCGTACCAGTGCAGCCAGCAAGCATGTCATGAGGAACCTTTAGCAGATCCTGTTTTATGTATATTTCATTGTAGGTTGCCAAAGTTGATGCCTGCCGTGAATACTTAGCACCGTAAGGTTTTAGTTTTACCATGTTCATAATGCTGAGGGAAGGGTTTGACTACTAAGATACAACCCTGTGTTTACCGTTTAAAGCAAACTTCACATTTTTATCTCTGTGATAAATAATCTTTAATAATCCCAGTTATCTGAATTATCTGCTTGTCCTCCACACTGTGTTGTGCTCAACTGATGTTTGTAATCTTTATTTGATTGTTGGCTCTAATGCCACAATCTACTTCTGAAAAGCAAGGTCACCTTCTGTTTTCTGCTTTCTTTCTTTTTTTTTTTTTTTTGAAGGAAAGTCACGCTGGGAGATTTTTTCCACCAAAGCCAAAACTCCATTAGCTTGTCATATTTAAATATTTTTATCATTACAAAGACTTGCACCATGTTTAAGATGATTATAAGTGATTAATTACAAATGGTTCATATTCTTCAATCTTGTGGGAATGTCTAAGTGTATTTATTCTGTCACTAGAACTATTCCTTTCTGTTTAGCCTTGTTCAAAAAGAGAACTAATTTCTTACCTTATAGGAATTGCTTTTTGGTTTTTGCCACCATTTCTTGCTAATGACTAGACTAGTATGGAACTGACTCTGTCCTTCCTGCTTCCTCGAGCTCTTGACCCCTCTACCACAGCCCTCCAGGAGCTGGGGTTACAGGTGTATGCTACCATGTCCAGCTAAGTTTTTAATTTATTGTGGTTAAAATTATATTATATTCTTTAAGACAAAAAATGTAGAAGACTTGGGAACTAAATTTTGGAAGTAATTGTCAGCATGTTTTTCTCATCATTAAAAACACAGAAAAAAACTTTAAGCATTTCACTATACTGTAGATTATGACCTAAATTTTAAGACTTTTTTTTTAGGATTGAAACTGTTTTCTAGTATAATTTCAGCTAATTTTATTGGGTGCTTGCATTTTATTTTTATAATTTATCTATTAATCATTTTTCTAGAAGTGTTTGTGGTTGTCATAGTTCTTATGTTCTCTTTGCCTCTCCCTCCAATGTGGACTTCAGGCCATCTTGGAACTTAACTCTGTAGACCAGACCCACCGTCCTGATAAAAATCTCCCAAGTGCTGAGATTACAAATGTGTGCAGCATACCCTCAAATACGAAATTTTGTTTCATTTTTCCCAGTGCTATGTGATATCGCCAGCTACCTTCTCTTCATACCCACTGATTAGAGAAAAATGTTGTACCATTAAAACAAATAAACAAACAAACAAAAAAACCCCAAGTCTTTTAAAGAGAGAATTGACTAAGTTTCTGCAATGGGTTTCAAAAATAAAACAAAACTTTAGGCTTTCGTAAGTCATAAGTCTCTGTAGCTCAAGCTCTTGGTTTCCTTTTAAGCTTCTTATAAATTGTAGCTTATTCAGTCCTTTTAAGGAAAAGATAATTATGTATGACCACTAGCTGAAAACCTCCTGTTTAACACGTCTAAGTTAAAATTGTATTAAGTTAAAATTGTTACAGTCATAAACAGTAAGATTGCTTGGGATCTGAGAGATCATTTGCCAGTTATTTTAGAGATAAGAAATAAGTCTGGGAGAGAAAACATTTCTAATTGTTGTGTAGCTAGTGCCAGAACTACAGGTACGGTGTGTTTTGTTACTTAATTTGTTAAAATATTCACAGTAGTTAATTTGGGGATATATGTTTAAATTTTCTTGGCTTTTCTATTTATCACTTTAAATTATAACTGAATTTCTTAATTTAAGTTTGTTTTGGAAACTGTAAGTGCACTTAACATGGTTGTGATACACATGTTGTGTAAATGAAATAACCATTACGCTATATTGAGGTGATCATCACACACCTTGTCTTTATTTTGTGGAATGAAAACTATCAGGATAACCTCCCAAGGTTGCAGTGCGGTGGAAGAAATGAGGGTAGTACAGTTTTAGTTGGGAAGCTCTTTCCATCAGTGGTCAGCAGTCACAGCTAAGCATGCCAGGTACAGTTTGGAGGTATACTTACTAGTTTTAGGTAGAAAAGGGAAAATTATAGAAGGTTTCAGAGGAACTGAATGTTAAAGACTGAGTTGGAATTGTTTTGAACAGGATGTTTTCTAAAAATCAAATATCTTTTGTTTTTGCGAATAGCTTCATTAAGTTTAGACACAGAGACTTATTTTCTGCTGTGTCAGAAAACGTTCTCACAGTCAAGGGAAGTGGGAGGATTTAGGATGTCTTCTTCCACTGGGCCATTTGTTGTTACTTTTAAGGATGATGATGGAACATTTATTCATGTCTTGGCTAGAGATGAAGTGTCTTAAGTGACACCTTCTGAGATACTTGATTCTTTCTCACTGTTTTAATGACTGTAGTTGTACTGGGTGGTTTGGGGTGTCAACTTGACACAGGTTAGAGTCATCAGAGGAAGGAGCCGAGGCTGCGGAAATTCCTCCTTGAGATCCAGTTGGAAGGTATTTTCTTATTTAGTGATCAATGGGGGAGGGCCCAGCCCATGGTGGGTGGTGCCATCGTGGGCTGGTGGTCCTGGGTTCTATTAGAAGGTGGGTTGAGTAAGCAAGCCATGGGAAGCAAGCCAGTAAACAGCTCCCCTCCATGGCCTCTGCATCAGCTCAGATCCTGCCCTGTTTGAGTTTCTGTCCTGACTTCCTTCAGTGATGAACAGCAATGATGAAGTATAAGTCCTTTCCTCCCCTACTTGCTTTTTGACCATGGTGTTTTGTTGCAGCAATAGAAACATTAACCAAGGCAGTAGTATTGCTTTCTATGAGGTATTGCATAATTTATTAAACCACTATAACTGGACAAGTATCCTTCAAAATAAATATTTATTTCACCACCAATATGTTAGAATGGTTTGTAAATTGTATTTACTTAGCTTGCCGTCTATTCTTGTGTAACTGTAACTTTAACTTCGCTCTTTCTTAGTCTGTTTTTTATCAGCTTATATTGAACAAATGTCTTCTGTTATTTCTTAATTTAATCAATTATATATGTCTTTTATCATTATCAAAAAGTCTGGAATTGCTAGTTTTTAATAAGCTGTCAAAGGCTGCATTATAGGTTTAACTTATAAGAAATTACCTTGTATTTTGGCATTTTTTTGAAAATGTATACTTTTTAAACATTAGTTTTATTAATTTTTAAAATATTCGTTACTATTTTAAAGTTATATATTTGTCTGTGTCTGTATGTCCCCATGAGTTCAGGCTCCTAAAGAGGCCAAAAGTACTGGACCCCTTTGGAGCTGGAGTGCAGTGTGAGCTGTTATCTGGGAACTGAACTGAGGTCCTCTACAAGAGCAGTATACACTGTTTTTTGTTTTCTTTTGTTCCTTTTAAGATAGGATCTCTGTGTAGCTCCGGGTGTTCTAGCACTCAGAGATCCATCTGCCTATGCCTCCTGAGCTGTGGAATTAAAGGTGTGTGCTCTTAACTGCTGAGCCATCTCTCCAGCCCAGAACTTCAGTTTTAAAATGTTAGCATCTGAGTTAGAAAATAGTAAAATGTATACTTTTTTATTTTAAAGAAATTAAAAAGCATTTTGTCAATGGAATGTTGATGCTGGCAAACTAAAAAATTCTGTAAACAGTTTAGTTTAAAATTTATCTTTTGAGCTCAAGTTCTAGTTGATACATATGCTTCTATTTGTAGGAATAAATTGAACAATATCACATGACTTTTATAATCTTAATGTTTATTCACCCACCCACCCCCATTGTTGGTGTGACTGTTCTTCAAGGACATCTCAAATGCTGTCTGGTGCTTTATTTGGCTATTGATAAGCTATTTCATCTTATGATGTTTAATTCTTATAACATTTAAAGGTTCAAAATCCTGATCATTCATTTTTCTGATAGTGTACCTAAGCTGACCTGTAGTCACTTAGGCAGACTTACGGTCTCTTGGTATTGAAGCATCTGTTCAATACGCATTTTTTGACCCAAATTTTTATAACATGTAGATGCTCCACCCTTTTATAGTTTATATTCTCTGCCTATTCTGATTCTTAGGAGCTAATTTGAAAACTTCAAAAAAATATCTGAGTTTTCAAAAATAACTACATGGTACCAGTAAGTATCTAGAACCTCAACCTCATTTATTTTTATTTTTAAGATGTATTAGTTTAAATAAACAGTGTAACCCACCAAGTTTAAAACAGGCATTAAAAAAAATAGATGAATCAGGAAGTTACATCTAAAAGATGTAACTTTGTTTTGTAGAGAATTTTTCTAGTTTACACAAGACCCTGGGTTCAATCCCCAGCACAACATGAAATAAAAGATATTTTAAATTATGAGGGAAGGGAGGTACAATGGAGAATATGCGTCTTTTTAGGATTATTGTAAAAGGTTTTGGCCTATTTGAACTAATTTTTTTGCTTATTGAAAATCGATTTTTTTCATATGTTATAGCTTATTTATTTTCCCCTCCCTCTGTACCTCTCAATCCCTCCCCACCTCCCCTTCTCTCCAGATAATTTCTTTTCTGTTTCTCATTAGGTAAGAACAGGCTTCTAGGAGATAAGAACCAAACAAGACAAAATAAAATATAATAAAACAAAAACAATTGATTCGGGACAAGGCAACCTAACAGAAGGAAAAAAACCCAAGAGCAGGCACAAGAATCAGAGACCAACTTGTTCTCACACCCATGAGTCCCATAAAAATACTAAGTGTAAATGGAGACTGCTTGTTTGTTTCCCAGCCCCTCAGACCCGAATAATCACAGAGAAACTATATTAATTACAACACTGCTTACCAATAGCTTAGGAATATTCCTGGCTAACTCTTATATCATAAATTAACCCATTTCTATTAATCTGTATATTGCCACGATGGTGTGGCCTACTGGCAAGGTAAGCCTCTTTCTCCTTTGGCAACTACATGGCATCTCCTTGACTCCACCTACTCTCTATATATCTCTGTTCGGATTTTCTGCTTGGCTTTATTCTGCCCTGTCATAGGCTGAAACAGCTTCTTTACTAACCAATTCACAACATAGAGAGGAATCTCACATCAACTAAGCTTAAAACTATATTATATATACAGAGGATCTGGTGTAGGCTCTGTTCTTGCTGCTTTACTCTGAGTTCAAATGAGCTTTGCTTAGTTGATTCAGAGGGCCTTATTTTCCTGGTGTCCCCCATTTGCTCTGGCTTTTAAATTCTTTCTACTTCTTCTGCAGGGTTTCCTGAGCTCTGGGGGGGGGGATCTGATGAGACACCCCCCCATGTGTGTAGTATCTGGCTATGGGTCTCTGTATTTGTACCCATTTGCTTCAGGAGGAAGCTTCTCTGATGATGGTTGAATAAGGCACTGATCTATGAGTTTAGTAGAATATCATTAAGAATCATTTTATTGTTCCTTTTTTAAAAGTTTTTTTTTTCCAGATCCGTAGTATTTGGTTTTACCCTAGGTCTCTGAGCTATCTAGTGTCTGGTTCTTGGTCATTCAAACAGTGTTGGCTATGGGTTCCATCTTGTGAAGGGACCTCAAGTCAAGTCAGACACTGGTTGGCTACTCCCTCAAGTTCTGTGCCACTGTTACCTTAACATATCTTGCAGACAGGACAAATTGTAGGTCAAAGGTTTTATAGGTGGTTAGTAGATTTTTCTTTTGGTAACCTGCAGAGTACTTTCCTGCATCAAAGATACTAGAACAGAGATAAAGACGTCATGTAGGCTCCAACCTGATTTCTCTATGTTCTGGCAATGGGGCCCCTCAGTCATTTTGCAGAGAACAACCCTTTTTCTTAGCAACAGCCTGGATTGTTTGAGGATTTCTGTGGGACCCACTTGGCCAACAGCAAAATTGAATGAAACAACAAAATTGAATGCACAATACTACTAGTACTAGTCCTAGTACTAGTAGTATTGTGCCCGTGTTGTGAGACCCCCCAAACAAGACCACCACAAAGCCAGTATCTGTTGCAAACACAAAGGAGTTTAATTGATTACAAGCCTGAGCTTGGTCCACTGTCCAACACTCCGGTGCAGCACGTGGAGGAGAGTGGTCCTGAGCATTTACAAATTAGGGTTTATATAGAGAAAACCACAAGTGGGTCACTGCCCTGTCAGAGGGTCTTGGGGTAGCTGACATTTAACCTGATTGGTTATAGTTAAGGGAGGTACAGAACTGAAGAGTAAAGTAGTTAAAAAATACACCAAGCATGGTTGAGGCATGTGGTTAGTAGCTGCCATTAGCCATGTCGTTAGTGGCTATCATCAATCTTACCCTCATTAGTCATAGCCAGAGAGGAGTTCCACTCGATTCTGGAATTTGGGGGAGCTTGGGATCACAGAGAGGGCATAAAATGGGTGGTTAATAGTTTAGTTCAAATTTGACCCTTACAGTAGACTTGCTTGGTGACAAGGGATGGCCAGTAGGGACTCCATCACCCACCTCCATTATTAGGAAACCTCATTAGGATCCCCTTCATGTATTTTAGGGAATTTCCACTATGTACCTCAAACATCCCTTAATTCTAGCTGCGTTGAAGACCAACTTGGACAAGGATACCACTTACCAGGGTAGGGGCATGGGGATTAGAAAAATAAGTAAAGAGAATGAAGACACGAGTAAAAATAACAAGCAGAAACATAGGATAGTATGGGAGGGAGTTTCAGTGAATACTGAAACCACCTGAATTTAGTTTCCATTTGCTTAAAATAACCCCACCCTAAAAGGTAGGAGTAAGATAAAAAAAAAACTGTATTATCATGATACAAGGAAATGAACAGAGGAGTTGAAGGTTGTGGGCTACATTCTTAGTTAAACATTCTGTTGCTAGAACAAGACAGGTAATACTCATACCCTGGATCAAAACATTCTGTAGGCAAACCACTCCTTGGATGGAATCTATTGTTATCTCCCTAAAGGAGTAGGAACTTAGTTGGATCTTTAGACTTTTGTTTGAAGTAGAAACAGATCTACTTTTCAATACCTGAAATCAAGGTCTAGATATTAGCCACACCTGTTGACAATAACTTTGAGAAAGCAGAACTCTGATCTAAATCAAGGTAGGGCCTTTGTTTGAGATAGAAGCAGAGTATAACCTTGAAGGGAACAGAAGTAAGTTCCAACTCTCTGACCTTTAGACAAGGTGGAAATAGACTCACATTTTTGGGCCTCTACGTAACTGTCTCTCCCCACATTCTCTTCCTCAACCCTATCCCCCTTCCTCCTCCCCATCTGGTCCTCCATGAGCATCTCATCATGCCCCCAGTCTACTCTTATCTCTTCCTCCCAGGGAGATCCACACATCCCCTTTAGTTCTGCCTCCATGCTTAACCTCTCTGGGTCTAAAGATTGTGGGTTGCTTATCATTTATTTAATGGCTAATATCCACATATAAGTGAAAACATAACAAACATATTTACCTTTCTGGATCTGGGCTACCTCACTCAATGATTTATTTCTAGTTCCATTCATTTGCCTGCAAATTGTCTGATGTAATTTTTTTTTAACAACTCCATTGTGTAAATGTACCACATATTTAGGTTGCTTCCAATCTCTGGCTATTATGACTAGAGCAGCAATGAGCATGGTTGAGCAGTGTCCTTGTCATAGGATAGAGCATCCTTTGGGTATATGCCCAGAAGTGCTATAGCTAGGTCTTAAAGTAGATGGATTTCCATCTTTCTCAGGAACCACCATTTCCTTTTCCATACTGGCTGTACAAGTTTGTACTCCCAGCAGCAGTGGAGGAATGAAGTTCCCCCTATTCGGCATCTTTGCCAGTATGAGCTGTCATTTGTGTTATTGCATTGATCATAGCCACTCTGACAAGTGTAAGATGCAATCTCAAAGTAGTTTTGATTTCAATTTCCTTGATGGCTAAGGATGTTGAACATTTAAGTGTTTTTCACCAATTTCAGATTCCTCTAATGAGAATTCTCTGTTTAGATCTATACACCATTTTTAATTGTGTTGTTTTTTTGATGTAAAGCTTCTTGAGTTCTTTATATATTTTAGATATTAGGCCTCTATCAGATGTGGATTGGTAAAAAATCTTTTCTCATTCTGTAGGCTGTTGCTTTGTCTGGATGATGGTGTCCTTTGCCTTACAGAAGCTTTTCGATTTCATGAGGTCCCATTTATTAATTGTCTGTCTTGGTGCCTTCGTTAACAGAAAGTCTTCCTTTGTGCCAGTGTGTTCAGAACTATTCCCCACTTTCTCTTCTGTCAGATCCAGTGTACCTTGTTTGACATTGAAATTGTTTGATCCATTTGGAACTGTGTTTTGTGTGGGGATTTGTGCGAACATGTAGCCATCCAATTTGACCAACACCATTTTTTGAAGATTCTGTCTTTTCCAGTGTATATTTCCAGTTCCTTTATTAAAAATTAGGTGTCAATAGGTGTGTTTATGTCTGAAACCTCAGTTTGAGTCCATTGATCAGTGTGTCTATTTTTAATGCTCTTACTGTTTTTGTTACTATAGCTTGGTATTATAATTCGAGTTCAATAATGGTTAGACCTCTCATTGTTCTTTTTTATTGCTCACGATTGTTTTGGCTGTCCTGGGTGTTTTGTTTTTCCATATGAAGTTGAGAATAGCCCTTTCAAAATCTGTGAAGAATTATGTAGGAATTTTGATGGGGATTGCATTGAATATGTAGATGCCTTTTGTAGGATGGCCATTTTTACTATGTTAATCCTACTAATCCATGAACACAGGAGATCTTTCCATCTTCTTAGATCTTCTTCAATTTCTTTGTCCGATGTCCTAAATATTTTATTATACCAGTCTCTCACTTGCTTGGCTAGAATTACCCCCAAGTTATTTTATATTATTTGAGCCTATTGTGAAAGGTTTAGTGTCCTTGACTTCTTCTCAGTTTGACATTAGTATGTAGGAGGTCTGTTGAATTTTGTGAGTTAATCGTGTATCCAGCTACATTGCTAAAAGTGTTGATCAGCTGTTTGAGTTCATTGGTGGAATTTTTAGGGTCCCTTTTATATACATCCATATCATCTGCAAATAATGATACTTTGACTTCCTTTTTTCCAATTTGTGTTCCCTTGAGCTCCTTTAGTTGCTCTAGCTGGTACTATATTGAATAGGTATGGAGGGAGTGGCCAGCCTTGTCTTGTTCCTGATTTTAGTGGAATTACTTTGAGTTTCTCCCCATTTAATTTAATTTAATTTGATTTTGGCAGTTAACTTGCTGTAAAATGCCTTTATTATGTTAGGTATGTTCCTTGTATTCCTAGTCTCTTCAGGGCATTTATCATGAAGGGGTGCTGGATTTTGTTAAAGGTCATTTTTATATCGATGAGATGATCATGTGATTTTTTTTCTTTCAATTTGTTCATATGGTTGATTACACTTACTGATTTTCATACATTGAACCATCCCTGCTTCTCTGGGATGAAGCCTTCTTGATTATGGTAGATGATCATTTTGAAGTGTTCTTGGATTCAGTTTGCAAGTATTTTATTGAGTATTTTTTTCTATATTAATAAGGGAAATGGGTCTGTTATTCTCTTTCTTCATTGGATCTTTATGTGGTTTGGGTACCAGAGTGACTGTGTCCTCTTAACATGAATTGGGCAGTGCTCCTTCTGTTTTTATTTGTAGAATAATTTTGGAGAATTGATTGGCATTAAATATTTGAAAGTCTGATAAGGATCCTATGCTAAAACCATCTGGTCCTGTACTTTTTTTTTTTTTTTTTGGTTGGGAGACTTTTAATGAATGCTTCTATTTCACTAGGGGTTATAGGTCTATCAAAATTACTTATCAGATCTTGATTTAACTTTGGTAAGTGGTACCTCTCAAGAAAATTACCCATTTCATTTAGTTTTTCTAATTTGGTGACATAATAGGATTTTAAAGGGTACCCTTATGATTCTCTGGATCTCCTCAGTGTCTGTTGTTATGTCCCCTTTTTGTTATGTCCCCTTTTCATTTCTGATTTTGTTCATTTGGGTATTCTCTCTCTGCTTTTCAGTTAGTTTGAATAAAGGTTTATCTATCTTGTTCACTTTTTCTTCCTCAAAGAATCAACTCCTTGTTTCATTAATTTTTTTTTAAATATCTTTGTTTCTATTTTATTGATTTCAGCCCTGAGTTTGATTATTTCAGGCCATTTACTCTTTTGGGGTATGATTTCATCTTTTTGTTCTAAAGCTTCAAGTTTGCTGTTAAATAGGTAATATGAGCTCTCTTCTGGTTTTTGTTGTTGTTTGTTTGTTTAATGTAGCTTACAGCTATGAACTTTCCTCTTAGCACCACTTTTATTGTGTCTCATAAGTTTGGGTATGCTGTGCCTTCATTTTCATTGAATTCTTGAAAAGTCTTTAAATTCTTGTGTTGTAACTCATTTTTTCATTCAGTAGAGTTGTTCAGCTTTGATGGGTTTGTAAGCTTTCTGTGGTTTTTGTTGTTGGTGCAGCTTTAATCTGTGCTAGTCTGATAGGACACAGAGAGTTATTTCAGGTTTCTTGTATGTGTTGAGACTTGCTTCATGACTGAGCATGTGTCAGATTTGGAGAGAGTCCTGAGGTGTCACGAACGTCTTTTCCTTAGTTTGGGTGAAATGTTCTTTATATATCTGTTAGCTCCGGTATTTTCTCTGTTTAGTTTTTTTTTTTTTTTCTTGTAAATGCCCAGACTTTGCTTGGGATGTTTCTTTTTTTTTTTTTTGTAATCTTTATTTCTTTTTTATTATTATTATTTTTTTATTTTATTTTATTTTTTTATTTTTCTCTGCTCCCCTCCCTGCCACACCCCTCCCTCCCTCAACCCTCCCCCAAGGTCCCCATGCTCCCAATTTATTCAGGAGATCTTGTCTTTTTATACTTTCTACTTCCCACGTAGATTATATCTATGTAGGTCTGTGTTAGTGTCCGTATTGTTGTCTAAGTTCTCTGTGATTGTGGTTTGTAAGATGGTTTTCTTTGCCTTATGTTTAAAAACCACCTATGAGTGAGTACATGTGATAATTGTCTTTCTGTGTCTGGGTTACCTCACTCAAAATACTGCTTTCTAGTTCCATCCATTTTCCTGCAAAATTTAGGCTGTCGTTATTTTTTTCTGCTGTGTAGTACTCCATTGTGTAAATGTACCACATTTTTTTTTATCCATTCTTCGATCGAGGGGCATTTAGGTTGTTTCCAGTTTCTGGCTATGAACATAGTTGAGCACATGTCCTTGTGGCACGATTGAGCATCTTTTGAGTATATGCCCAAAAGTGCTATTACTGGGTCTTGAGGAAGGTTGTTTCCTAATTTTCTGAGAAATCGCCACACTGACATCCATAGGGGTTGTACCAGCTTGCATTCCCACCAGCAATGCAGAAGTGTTCCCTTTTCCCCACAGCCTCTCCAGCATAAGTTGTCATCAGTGTTTTTGATCTTGGCCATTCTTACAGGTGTAAGATGGA
>PVIU01023358.1:0-27241 GCA_004026605.1 Ondatra zibethicus
TCTTCTTCCTCTTCCTCTTCCTCCTTTCCTCCTCCTCCTTCTCTTCTTCTTCTTTTAAAATTCATATGAGAACAAACACAATTATGAGATAATCGTGTGCCTATTTCTGATTTTTACATTAATTCTTCTTCTTGGTGTTTGAAAACTACAAACAAAACAAACTGAATATTTAATTTTGTGTCTGGTTAGCTTTTATCAACTTGAACTAAATCTAGATATTTCTGGGAAGAGGTAATAACAACTGAGCAATTGTCTCCATCAGATTAGCATGTTGCCAAGTCTTTCTTAATGATTGATATGGGAGGGACCAGTTCAGTGTAGGCAATGCCAATACTTGGCATGTGCTCCTGGGGTGTGGTAAGATAGAAGGAGCAAGCCAGTAAGCAGCACTCCTTTGCAGTCTCTGCTTCAGTTCCTGCTTCTAGGTGCTTGTCCTGCTTGGGTTTCTGCCCTGACATTGCTCAGTTATAGTGGTATCTTATTTGTATTTTAATCAAAAAATCTTGCCTGAAGACCAGAGGCCACAAATCTAAAGCCTGACTAGAGGTCAGGTAATGGTGACACATACCTTTATTCCCAGGATTTTGGAGGTAGATGAAGATGGATCTTGTGAGTTCAAGGTTACCCTGGACTATACAAGATCATGAATTCATTCCTATCTTCTCCATCTTGTCCTTTTCACATTTCTTCAATTTTTTAACTCTTCCACATACATTTTAGTGTCCCTGTTCCCATGATAGTGCTGTTTCTAATTTCCCTGATGATATTTTCTTGTGTGAAGAGATTTTGTTGTATGACCTTGACTATGTTACTAATAACCACTACTGTGCTAATTCTACCATTTAGTTTGTCTCTGAGTTGCCCAATGTTTGTTTTATGTTATATACAAAATAGCTTCTCTTTCCATCTTTTTCTTTATTAGAGTTTTTTGGAATGGAATTCTGGCTATTGCCAATAATACCTGATGGGAACTCTAGACCTAGTATGCTACTCTGAAGAACTTTCTGTTATCTTTTGTTAACTCTTAGTTTCCCTGAGCTTTTGACCCTTATAGGTGATAGCAATTTAAATTTTATTTTTCCCCCTTTCTAGGATTAATTGCAGTTTGTACAATATGTACATTATAACATTCATGGGTCTCACAGGACTCAGCCATCCTTAGGCAGTTTTTATACACAATGCATGAGCATGAAAATTCCCCTCTCCCTGAATTTTTCTATTCATGAATTTTTGCTTATTTGTAGAAAAGTAAACATTAGAAAGAGAACTTTCAATAACCTCATTAATGCTAAGATTGGATTAAAAGTACTGGTTTTTTGTTACTATAACAAATATTCTGACAGAAGCAAACCGAGTGAGAAAGTGGTTTAGTACATGTCACATCAATTACATATGATACTGTATTTACATATGACATCAAGGCTCCAGAGAAGTTGCAGAAGAAGGTTGAAACAACTGATAACATTGCATCTGCAGTCAAGAGGTAGGGAGCAATGAATGCCTGTGCTTACAAAATGAAAGAGTGTCAATTTAATTTCCTGATTTTCATCTGTTAGACTCTACTTAATACCATGACAGCCATGATCAAACAACTTTCAATCAAGGAGCTATCTTGACTACCCTTATACCTATATCAACCAATTTTAATACCTAGATGCTTTGAAGAAGGTACATACAAACTACAGATGTCTGCTGTTGTAACCCTGGTTTTTGACGGGGCGTCCCTGCCCATAACTGTTTCAAACATCTTACATATGAATTCTCCTACAACCATTTGTACCCTGTCTAGAGGGAGAACACTTTTTGTGATGACTTAGCTGCTAGACTATTGTGACTGGTGCAGCACAACCTTCAAAAATCATTAAGGTTTACTGTATTTGGTGTAAATACTACTTTTCTGGCTCAATAACAAGCTACTTGGCTCAGTTGAGAGTTGCTTAGGAACAAATCCCCCATGCTGTCCTTCTGGTATCTCATCCTTACACCTAATAAAAGGCTTCTTTCAGGTTATACATGCTTCCCTTTATTAGAGTAGGCTGAGCCAGATAGACCAATGGCTAAGCTGTGTGCAAAGAATGATGACAGGGCAGGGGTGGAGATGGAGCAGTTAAGCTACAGAAGAGGGACAGCCCCGACAGAGGCTGAAGCTGTATGATGTGGGATATCCTTCTGTGTATGTGTTGCTTTTATTGCCTAATGAATAAAGCTGTTTTGGTCAATGGCTTAGCAGAGCAAAACCAAGTCAGACATCTGAACAGAGATACAGAGGGAAAGCAGGTGGAGTCAAGGAGATGCATGCAGCTGCCAAAGGAGTAACATGCCAGACCATTAGGCAACAGCCTAGTGGCAATACACAGATTAATAGAAATGGGTTAATTTAAGATGTAAGAGCTAGCTAGGAGCATGCCTAAGCCATTGGCCAAGCAGAGTTTTAATTAATAGAATTTCTGTGTGATTATTCAGGCCTGGGTGGCTCGGAAACCAACGTGCAGTTTCCATTTACAGTTGTGAGTAACACAGAGCAGAAATGGTGAGAATGGCGTTGGCAGCAGCTGAGAGCAGAGCAATACTGAACCAGCTGCAGCAGGGCTATGACGCCGCAGTGTCAGTGTAGAGTTGCCAACTGCAGTCTTAAAAGTCAAGGTCTTCTATATCCTAGGTCCCAAAGAGATAACAGAAGCTGCTGGCAAAGGCTAGTTAAGCCTGACTTCCCTAGAATAAACAAGATTGATAATATTTATACCATAGGGTGAATGGTCTTAGGACCCCAGAACTAAACCACAGTTGTGACCTTAACATCATAAGTGTCACTGTGCACAATGCCCATATGTGACTATAATAGTAGGGGTTCCAACTGCTGCAACCATAACTAGAGGCTGCTGCTACCTGCTGAGCACCAGTCACAGAAAAGCTCCACTACCACTTCCTACTTCTTTCTCCTTCTTCGCCCTCCTCTTTCTCCTACTTCCTCCACCTCCATTTTTCAGCTCTTCCTTTCTCATTTGTTCATTTCTCTCCAGGTAAAGCACAAGAGTTGAAAGGACCCATCCAGTTGATGAGTAATGTCTGTAGCCAGACTGAGTCTACACTAGGAGTACCCCTCCATGTGTCTGCTCATCTTTCCCTCTTTCTTCCCTTTTTTTCAATCTCTCTTTCTCCTCACCATCTCTCTGTACTCACCCCTCTCTCCCCCTTCATCTTTTTGCCTTGTTTTGTCTTTGTCATATCTATGCATGTATAGATATATGTGTGTGCATATGTATATCTTCTCCCACAACTGTGAAAGTGCAAAACCAAGCCCTTGTGACATTAGATGGAGCAAAATCCCCATTATCTCACACAACTGAAGTTCAGAAAATCATTACCTGCCTAGTATGTGATATATCCTCCATCATGAACTATCTGTTCAGATCATGAGTAAAATGAATTGCATAAAAGAAAGGTTAGGAGACATTCTTATTTGTCTTATATTTTAGGAAATTTTTATTTCAACAGAGAATGGAATACTATTAAAATCATATCTTTCTCCATGATTGCAAATCCACTGTTAAATAATCTGAAATTTTCATGTTAGATTTTGGAGTTCCAAAGAAAATTAAATCTTAAATCTCCAGGGATAAATATGCATTTTCTTCATAGGATCATTTGACTATTTGAACCTCAGTTTTCTTTCACTGCACAAAGATGCTGTGATGTTGACACCTGGCATCTGGGTAGCAGATGTGAACACTAAGCATCCATTCATCCCTTTCCATCTACAGTTTGTGGTGATATTTTTGTTGTGCTCTTACAAATAAAGATTGCTTGGAGATCAGAGAGACAAAGGAGCAAGCCCTAGCCACCTCTTACCTTGCCATTTTTTTCAATTGAAAAGGGCCAAGCTCTTGTCTCTGCTCCTCCTTATCATCTCCTCTCTCCACCCAACCATATCACTTCCTCGTTCCTCCTCCCAAGTGCTGGGATTAAAGTGTTTGCCACCACTGCCTGGCTTCTAAAATTAGCTTGTGGCTAGCTCTGCACTCTGATCCCCAAGTAAGCTTTATTTGTTAGAGCTCAAACAAAATATCACACACAGCTCTTGACTGTAGACGGAATGTGACTAGCTGCTGCCTTGATTTCACTGAAATGATCAACTATAAATTGTTTTGTCTTTAAGTCACTTTTTGTTTGGGGTATTTATCACAGAAACAAAATGAAAATAGAGCAATAGGTGAAACAGATCTACAATATATGTAAATCAGATTGTGCTTTTTTTGTCTCTAGATAGTATTTTACTATGCAGCTCAGGTTGGTCGTGAACCTGCCATCCTTCTGGAATGCATTGTAGTGCACAGCTATCCACTGATCCGTATTTAGTTTTTCCCCTAAAACCTTCCTTTGGAATCCCATGTGGAGTTTCAGTTGGTATAGATAATAAGCTAGAACCCACTGGGGATAACATACTGCTCAGAAAAATGTGAAACGTTTTTGCATTTGATTTCTAAAAATCCTGAATTGTGTGTGGCTATCCTCTCTGTGAGTTATGCTGTGATAGGCACAGCCAGTCTTTTGTTAATTTGAGCACTGAAGAGTGGAAGAACAGAGCCACTCTGCATTGTTGAGCCTACAGTGTTGATAATCTCCTCTGCCTCACGAGTGCTTCTGTGTCTTGCAAGGAAAGTTAATTAGAAAATGTCAAGAAAGCTCTCCAGGATCCTCAGAGGGAAGAGGACCATGTGACTACAATGTGTCATTAGTGTAAAAATAAAACCATTCCTAACCCCATAGCTCTTAAAGGGTCTTAACAGGCTGTTAGCACATTTACAAAATACAATTATAGACTCCTTGCTAAACTGGAAGCCAGCTCAAGACATGAGAGGATCCCTTTTCTGCCTCACGGGAGACCACAGCTTCTCCATCTTATATAAGTTACCAATCTATTTCTAAGATCTCTATAGAAACAATTCCAAAGTTGACTCCAAAATTTACTTCTATTACTTCGTATCTCTTGGTCACACTATTATGTCCTTTCAGTCCGAACAGAATATGGTGGCAGATATACATGGGAATCAGTTACAAATTGCTGACCTCCATGGCTTTGCACAGTTACGGTCAGTACTGTGTAGATGAGCGGTAGCAAGTCTGGATTTGACTCTGAACTCAGGTCATTTTTGTGTGACAAAGCTTGCATTTGAAATAATTTCCTCACAAAATCTTTAAGATCTCTTTGCCACAGGAAGTAGAAAATATGTTCATATCTCCCATTCTGCTTTCAACCATGTTGATATTTATCATACGTATTAAAGACCAAAATCAGATTTGGGTTTTTTAATTCCATGACTATGTGTGTATATCTAGATGTATGTGTGTATATACCATGTGCAGGCAATGTACACAAAGGACAGAAGATGGTTTTGGATCTTCTGGAGCAGAGATACAGAAGGTTGTGATTTGCCAGTTGTGGGTTCAGGGAAATGAACCTCAGCCCTCTGTGAGAGGCAAATGCATCTAACTGTTAAGTCACCTCTCCAGGCCCCAAATCAAATTTTAAAATGAAGTTACGGCTGCACATGAGCTATAAGATAAGGAATTTTTTTTAAAAGGAAACTTCTCGGTGATTGACTACAAATATTCATTAAAAGTAAACTAAGCCACTTTCTACTGTAGCACAACATTCAGAAAAATATTAAGACAGATCAAATAGATTTTTCTAAGGAAAGCGAATGCTTATGCCATTTAGTATTGATAGGTATGTATTATTTGGGAGTGATACCTATTTGAGAACAGTCTAGAACTTAGTTTTTTTTATGAATTTTAAAGAAACCCAAATCAGTCATCAAGGGAATCATTTGCACGTATCTTCCAAGCAGAGACAGACTTTCCTTTCATTACCTTCTGATCCATTTTCTCACATATTCTCTGCTTTATGCCACTTCCTATGTCTCTATTCTTCAGTTCATTTCATAATACCTCTAGACTTTATCTCCTTGTGGAGCGGTTAATCTTTAAAAATCCTTATTGTACCAGGTACCAAGCAGTTAAAAGAGTGCAATGCTCTTGCACGGGACCTGTGCTCAGTTCTTAGTGCCTACATGGGGCTTTTCCCAACAACCTGTAACAAATCAATGAAAACATGTGTAGATTTTCAGGGGGTTTTCTTTGTTTTTGCTTCTGTTTTTGTTTTGTCTTGTTATTTGGTGACGGGGAACTTAACGTTTTTCTTAATTTATTACATTTTTATGGATCTATTTTGTATTTGTGTGGACATGCATGGGGTATATGTGGTAGTCAGAGCACCCCATTTGAAAGTCAGTTCTCACCTCCAACCACATTGCTCCTGGGAATCATAGTGAGGTCCTCAGACTTGGCAGCAAACGCCTTTACCTTCAGAGCCATCACACTTGTCCTGAAAACTGAATTTTTACCCAACACCACATGAACATCCAGGTTTGGCTTTTCCCAGTAGCCATGATTTAAACAAACATGTTCTGGGACTTAGCTTTTCACATAAAGGTACACAGTCAGAGGTTTTATTTGAGTTGCTATTAACTAAACTCCTCCCAGGGCCTTGTAAAAGATTGCATTTGAATTATAAGTAGACATATCCAGTTTCCCACACTTTGGAAGCTGAAGTGGAATCTCACTTCCTCCACTCACAAAGGAATGGTCCCTATTTTTATTTCTGTGGATTTCTGTTATAAGTTGTGGGGAAGCATTAAAAGTATGATTGTGTGATTGTGTGTGTGTGTGTGTGTGTGTGTACACATTAGACTCATCTTATAGCTCTGTAATCAACAACTTGTCCTAAATGGCTCTTGATGTATACACGGCTTATTAGGTAAAGGTCAAGCTGGACAGTAGCTGTTAATTTCTCTTTGCTAGAAAAATCAATAATTGTATCATCATTCATTAAATTTGACAGGAGCCAAGAAAGGTAGAAGTGAAGAGCAAGTCAATACTTACTTCTGATAGGATTGACTTGCTGTGGGGAAGTTTTTTTTTATGTGCATTGTTCAACCCAATATCCCATTCTGGCTTTAGGGAAGAGCATTTCATCTCAAGGGCCTTCAGCTCTGATCTGGCTTTGGGTTTCTGTGTGTTACTACTGAATGTTCTACTCTGGAACGAGATTTACATTTAGTTCCTATGCATTAAATGGAGTCTTTTGCACTTTTATTTTATTAAGATTAAAATGTGTTTAAGTATTTCAAACACATTTATTTCAATAAGTACCTTGTAGAGTAGAAAATTCCATTTCCCCCCATTATAGTAATTAGCAGACTTCTAATGCCAAGCATCCTAGAGGGCCCTGGGGGAAGTCAGTTACTCACACAAATGCTGAGGATGTGCTTGCCTTGCTTTTCTTATCCTCAGGGCCCTGAGCTATGTGTGCATTTTCTTGGACCCAAACACAGCTTTGACACTGATGATCATATTCACAACTATCTTTGATTGTACAATTTGGAGATACCTTTGTAATAAAATTATTAGACAACATCATTCATCTTTTTAATGCTCTGTTTATTTTGTCATGTTTGGATTAGTGTGTGTGTGTGTGTGTGTGTGTGTGTGTTGTACACATGAGTACACATTGTGTATACTCAGGCAGCCACTGTACAGGGTGGCAGAGTTCTTCTTTGTTCAATAGGTCCTTGGTCTCCCATGAATCCTTCTGTCATATTAGAGCTGACTTCATTTAACATTAGGATACAGTCCAATACAGACAGAATTGGAATCCACAAGATAAGTAACTGACCAGGTTGAAAGATGTTATTTAGAAAAATTATAATGGATCAAGAGAGGCAACCACACATGAGGAAAATAAAAAGTGAGATGCTGATTTGTGTGTGTCTCTGTGTGTGCGTGTGTTGTGACGAATAAAATGTATTCCATCATTTCTCTTCCTTCATACTTGGGTTGCTCTCTAAAATGTCTAGAATCTGATACCTTGGGTCCTTTTTTAAATTTTCCCTATCTTGGTTCATGCCTCATTCACTAAATAGATAGACTGTGTTTGTCCCAGATACATGCCAAGGGCCCAAAACTTACATTTGCTGTGTCAGAAACACTTAACCGTTGGAATGACTTGTGCTGTTTTTCATCACTCCAGTCTTGGCTTATATTTTGCATACTATTAGACTGTTTTCCTAATATCTCTGAAGAAAAAAATAAGATGATGCTCCAAACCTGAGCAGGCCTTGTGCTATGATGACCATTGTTGCAGAGTATTTGTGCATACTATAAAGATGTATTTTGCTTAAGGTGCCCTCTCATTGATTTAATAAAGAACTGAATACCAATATCTAGGCAGGCAAGAATAGGCCAGGGAGAGAGAAGACTCTGATGCTGTGGAATAATCCTATTTGTAACACTGTAAAGATTTGCCACTCAAATTGGTTTAATGAAATGCTGTTTGGCCAGTAGCCAGGAAGGAAGTATAGGCAGGACAACCAAACTAAGGAATCTGGGAAGGAAAAGGGTGTAGTCAGGGACTACAGCCAGATGCAGAGGGAGCAAGAGATGAACATGCCTTGCTAATTAAGGTACCACCATGTGATAGAGTGTGAATAAGATGTACGGGTTAACTTAAAATGTAAGAGTTAGCTAGTAATAAGCCTGAGCTATTGGCTGAGCACCTTTAATTAATATAAGCCTCTCTGTGGTAATTTGGGAAGTGGCTGGCAGGTATTTGGGTACAAGTGGTTGGGACAAGAAACTTCTGTTTACACTCTGAGAAGAAGACAGGCAGAGACTCGAGCAAGACACTAAGAAAGTTGAACATATGATACAGAGGAGAGGTAAGTGAGCCACATGGCAGAATGTAGATTAATATAACCAGGTTAAATTACATTATAAGAGTTAGTTGAGAATAAAGCCTAAGCTAAGGACAAGTTTTCTAATTAATAATAAGTCCCTGTGCCATTATATGGGAGTTGGTGATCCAAGGACAATCTAATAAGAAAGTATAATGTATTTGGCACTCCAATGTGTGGCACGATCACACAGACAGAGAAGTCACACCAGCTGGCACCTCAGTCACTATATGAGCCTCTCTGCAAGCACTCACATAGGCCAACTTCTGCTTGTGAGGACTCTGGAAATCAGACTCAGCACTTTCAAGAGAGCCTAGGCTCTCATGGAACCAAGGGATAATAGAGCCAGCCACCAATGTGGAGGTAACCTAGCAGTTTAAGATTTGCCTCCTGTAATCAGAGAAAAGTGCAGGTGCATGACTACAAGCATGCAAAAGGTCAGGTCCAGACCAAAAAACAAAATAAAAGAATCAAAACCAAAAAACAAAACAAAACAAAACAAAACAAAACAAGACAAAAAAAAAAAAAACCCAACCAACCAAGCAAACAAACAAAAAACCCCAACCACCAAGCAGGTATAATATGCTTAAAAATGTGCCTAGGTGTTAAAGAAAGAAAAAATGGGTACAGATAGTCATAAAAGTAAATAAAGAGTTTAGTAAAATAAAGTCTTTAAAGAAAGAGTTAAGTAATACAAGAAAATAAGTTAGGTAAGTATGGGAAATACACAGAGCACCTTGATCCTGTTTATTGCTTTGTTGACCTTAAAATTTCTGAATGCTGGTGAGGGAAGGGCAAATGCTGCTAAGAGACATTGCATTGTAGAAAATTAAACAAACCTATATATTTTAAAGATGTCTTAACTTCAGAAAGGAGGTTAAGAAATACGTTTCATTCAGGGAGCCTTTGTTTCTATAGGGAAAAAAGCTATAGATTTCTTCAAAATTAATAAAAGTCAGATTTGATTGGGGGAGACTTCCTAAAAATCTTGGCTACTAACACAAAGAAAGAAATCAAGCGAAACTACAGTACAGGTGATGTATATGTTGATCCCTTGACAGGGGAACAGCTCTGAAACTTAATGAGACATGATAAAAATCTTGTTGGCTACAGACTTATTGTTACATGCCATCCTTTAATATGGTATGCAGCTCGTTTTTGAACTCTGGCTGAATTGTTCAAATCATGAGTCCTGCTGTTGATCCAAGCTGCATTCACCCCATGACTAATCAGAAAATCTCTCTTGTATGGTCAGGCACACATCTTCCAAGATCATTATTTCATTAAACACGTTGGTGCAGGAAAATTCTGGGAGTTTTTTTTTTTTTGTGTGTGTGTGTGTGTGGCTTTGATCCTTCCACAAGATGTAGAAATTCTCAACTCAGTGAGGAAGAAATCACTCCAGGGTGAGTGCTTCACACAAGGGATAGTCTTCATTCTTGATATGAAGACATTTTTGACTTGCAGTGCTTAAGGGAATGAATTTTATACTGTGATACAACAGAATAGCCTTGTATCTTGGAGGAATTGGAGGTAGCCAGCAAAATTTTAGAAACAGTGGAAAGAAAATAATTCCCTCAGGAGAAAAGGGTAGGAATAAGATGTGTATATGTGAAAAGGATGATAGGGAATTGACATTAAAATCAGGATATCATTATCATTAGTACTTAACTGTCAATAAATCTATAGTGGAAAAGTTGTAATGTTCCAACTTCAAGACAAGTTCAACAAAATCCTTGGTACCTGGATCATTTTTATAAGATGTTTTGTCTTTCTAAACAACAGGAAAGAGCTAAAATTAATAGGGAGATTTGCCATTGAAATATAAACTGAATCTGTTCCATATTCCTGGCTCGTTAACGTACTGGCTTTTTATTTCATTTCCAATGGAAAAGCGAAGCCTCCACCCCTGCACATCTCACATCACCCCATGGGATAACAAATTCTGAAGATTAATGAGTTCTTAATGACCTAGTTATCTCTTAATTATTAAGAGAGCACATACTCATAATCATAAACCTCTTTCAAAGAAAATGCTTTAAATAAGAGCCAAGCAGAATCACATTATGTTCACCTGAATAAATAGAACCCAGCATTAAAGTAACAGCAACAGCAAAATAAAAAATAAATAGGGTACAATGACCTTTCATGCTTTTATTAAAAGACTTTAAGAGAATAAATAACTCCCTGTTGGCCTGCAAACATGATGACCTGAATTCAATCAAATCCCTAGAACCTTTATAAAACTGGATGTTATAGCAAACACACACATATATATAATCTCAGCACTCGAGGGCTAGAGAAATGGTCCAGTGGTTAAGAGCTCATTCTGTTCTTTCAGAGAATCAAGCATTCTGTTCCTAGTTAGGAGGCTCAAACTGGCCTAAAACTCCAGATCTGGAATCTCTTACCCTCTTCTGGCTTCCCTGAACAGTGCACTCACATGGACATTCCTACATACACTTACATATGTTTTTTTTTATTTTATTTAGGCTGGTCTGAAGATAGTGAGATCTTCCTGTTGATTGTTCATAGTCAGCCATTTATCACAGTTATTTGCAGTTGTTCACATATGTTCTTAATTCTAAATAAAACCCTAATTTAAAAAAATTGATCTAATAGCTCCTATAGGAAGAGGGGAGAACTTCCAGAACTTGATGGGGAGCTAATCTGATATATACAATGGAAAACCAAGATACTCTGCTAGGTAGAAGTTAACACTCAAAGTTGTCTTCTGAACTCCAGAGCCTTCCATGAAGATACACACACACACACACACACACACACACACACACACACACACACACACACACACACGCACAGGGAGCGATGGAGGGGGAGAGAGAGCGAGAGAGAGAGAATACACCCAGATAAATTAAAAAATCAAAACACATTACATTTTATTTTTTACCAGAAAAACAAGTCTTGCTAACTTTGTAGGAAACTAAGATTAAAACAAACAAATAAAAAGCAAAAGGAAGTGAAATCAATAGATCCTTCCTATCATCTACTTGACAAACTATCATCATAAGTCAACAGTAATAGAACAAATTTAACAATAGTAGCTCTTGGAATTCACATTTGTTTCTCAGTAACTAATAGTAACTTGTTGGGCAACTGTTTCTGACCCTGCAAGAGATACTGCTTACCTTTCTGTATTTCCAACCTCTTATTCTTCACTTTAGAGCATTTGAAATTGGAATGGGGAGGGATGATAAGTCTCTTTCCATTGTTATAAAATGAATTCTTGGGAGCTTGAGGGGCTCTGCTAGCAATTGCTAATGAGGCTTTATTAAC
Organism: Ondatra zibethicus; assembly: GCA_004026605.1. NCBI lineage: Eukaryota > Metazoa > Chordata > Mammalia > Rodentia > Cricetidae > Ondatra > Ondatra zibethicus. The sequence goes on from PVIU01023358.1 coordinate 12,090, forward strand.
CCAAGACAGCACCCTGTGGAATATTCGTATAAAATAGCTGTATTCCTATGACTTGCTTGTATTATTAATAGGATGACAGGGAGGCATGCATTCCTAGGACTTGCTTGTATTATTAATAGGATGACAGGTGTGGCCCTGGTGAATTAAAATGGCCAACTTAATGGTGGGTGTGGCTTTTCCTTATAGAACAGTTTATTACCCCTAGTTCAAGTCAGATAGGATCCCAGACATCCCAAATACACACCACAATTACAACGTCAGATCTACTTTGTCAAGCAGATGGTAAGGGTCTATTGATTCTGTATCTCTCTCTCTCTCTCTCTCTCTCTCTCTCTCTCTCTCTCTCTCTCAATCGCTGTGTGTATATGTGTGTGTGTGTGTACACACGTGTGTACCTGTGATGGATATCAATGGACAGCATTTATTTATAATTTAGTCAATTTTAATCCTGTATCCAAATTCAAAATTTTTTTAAATTGAATTACTACCTTCAGGATGAAAACAAAAATCCCATTGTGTGGTAAACAGAGAAGTGTAACAAATCACTAGAAGACAGATTCAGCTAAGGCAAGGGAGCCCTGTATGACAACGTCTGCGTAGTGAGCAATTTATCACAGTTGGGAGTGCTCCAAGCTCAGGAAATGCAAAATGTTGGCTACAGGATTTAGTGTCTGCAGTGGATTGGCTACAGCATTTCAGAGTCTGCAGAGGATTGGCTGCAGGACTTCAGAATATGCAGAGGATTGGCTGCAGGATTTTTAGTGTCTGCAGTGGATTGGCTACAGCACTTCAGGGTCTGCAGAGGATTGGCTGCAGGATTTTTAGTGTCTGCAGTGGATTGGCTACAGAATTTTACTATCTGCAGAAGATTGGCTGCAGGACTTCAGTGTCTGCAGGGAATTGGCTGCAGGATCCACCTGAGAGCTGCACAAAGTCTTTTTGAACGTATTTCTGGATCACACACAATAAGAAATGTAAGTGATATATAAACAGTTGTTACCGCATTGTTTAGGAAAGGATGACAGGAAATAAAAACCTGTGTGTCTTAGGGTTTTCTATTGCTGTGAAGAGACACCATGACCACGGCAACTCTTATAAAGCAAAACATTTCATTGGGGGGGCTTGCTTACAGTTTCAGAAGTTCAGTCCATTATTATCATGGAGGGGAGCATGGAAGCATGCAGGCAGATGTGGTACTAGCTATATCTTGATATGCAGGCCACAAGAGTTAATTGAGACATTGGCTGGTATCCTGAGCATAGGAAACTGCAAAACCAGCCCTCATGGTGATACACTTCCTCCAAGAAGGCCATACCCACTCCAACAAAGCCACACCTCCTTATAGTGCTGCTCCCTGTAGCTTATGGCAGCTAATTATATTCAAACTACTACACTGTGCATTGCCAGCACGACACAGTAGTTTTTTTCAATAGACCTATTCGTAACTTGTTGGGTCTGTAGATGTGAAATCTTTGTATTGAAAGGCAGACACTTCCCTCCTAAACTCAGATGAAAATATTCAAGGCAAAGAAACCCTTCTCAAACTATGCAAACAGAAAATAGTACCATCCTGGGTCAGGTTCTCCTGAGATGGAATTTCTATTTTTGTGTTTGAAGAAGGTTCTATGTCTGTGGAGTCCTGACTTGCCTGGAACTTAGTATGTCACCAGGGCCATTGTGGAACTTAGAGGCAATCTTCTTGCTCTTGCCTCCAGAATCCTGGACTAGCTGGTGCGAGCATTCGGGCATTGCACTGGCCTGCTTTGGGGAGTGTGCTTGGTAGCATTTTCAGCATCATGCTAGCCTGTCCCCAGCGTCTTCAGCTGTACTCACTAAGAACAACCTCTGCGCGCGTGTGTTGTTAGCATTCAGGAAGATACTTGGCCAACCCAGGGTCCTACAGCCACTGCGTAACTAAGTATTCTGTGTGCACCCACTACCTGGATGTATACGCATGCGCTATGGCCCCTTTAAAAGTGAGCTCTGAACTTTCATTTCCCTTTATTTTTCTGCCACTTCTCTAAAAAGGCAGGCAGGCCTGTGTTCCTCCACCTTCGCACTCCTCCCTTTTCCCAATAAACCTTTAACGTGAGAGTTTGTTGTAATGGTGTGATTAGTCCTTACCACCACCAAGCTAAACTACAACTGCTGGTAGGTGTCCCCGTGCCTGACCTTATATTGAATTTAGGCACTTGGTTCTGAGAAACCCTTTGAGGACGCTGTGTTTTCTACCCTGATGGTCTGTTCTGAAGGTGCAGATAGGATCCGTCCACTACCCATTGCACACTGGTAAACAGATGGTTGTTGGAGGCATGGTTAGCAATTTGCAGTTACTGCTATCCAGTAAGGATTTAATTGGTGACCAATTTAAATGTAGGGATTCTTCTATGCATTTAAATATCATTTATCCCGTGAAGCACACATTACCAAAATGAACAGAAGACCCCATTGGGACTTAATTAGGGGAGGCTGAGCTGGGAAGTGACAGTTTCCATGCTGTTTTGGAGTGTGCTCTAGCCCTTGCTCCCGACTCCTATGTAACACAATTAATATCCTGTATCTAGTTTTAATAGAGGCAGTAATTCTAGTAAGACACATTATTGCTTCTTGGCCCAAAGAGAAATGTTCATTCATTTCTCTCCTTGTTGCTATCTGTCAAACTGACGGGTTTGCTCTGTACCCTGAGACATTACATATTCAGGAAAGCAGTTGTTTCCATATGTCTTGTGGGAAAATGATCCCCCACACACCTCTTTTTTTCTTTCAAAAAGGCATGAGGTATATGGACCATTTTTCTTGTTTTGCTTTCCCTCTGCACATATCAGGTCGTAGCCATTACAGCATTCCCAGTACACGCCGCTGGGTGTGAGAGCTGCTGCTTCTAGACCCCTGTTTATATTCATTTCACAGGAGATGGACTCACCACGCTTCCTGCTGACCTCAAGCGCAGCTGCAGAGCTTCCGGCTCCTACTGAATTCCTTTGCAAGATGGGCTACTGAAAGCCCGGCTACCACTAGAAAGTAAAGTAATGATGGACGGCTCACCCTCTCGTTTTCTGTTTATTTGCCAACAACAGAGCATAAGAGCAATAACACCTCTGTTTGTAAACAACTTTTTTTTATTACAATGATTATATCCAGGCCATTTTCATGTCCACAGTTAAGGACTGTGACTGAAAATAAATCCAGCTTATGAAACTCATTTGTACTTCATGAAAGGTGGTGGAATGTAGTTTTATTTTCTATTGTCACTTTGGGGAACAGATGAAGGCCTGAGTGACTGACTGTGCATTGTTGATAAGAGCACAGCCATGCCTGGGACTCCCATGCCTGATGCTTACAGCCTGAGAATGCTCCCCTGCAGAGAACCCCTAGCAACATTAGCCAATTTCCTCATTCAGCTTTTACAATAGGCTTGCCTGCTTCATTTAAATGTACGAACTAAACACAGGGAGTGTCGAGGCTGCTGTGGGTATACTTCCATCAAAGCACGCACCCACTCGATTCCAGCTCTCCTCCATGAGTGTTGTCATCCTTTCTTCATCCTTCATCACCCTAAGCCCTAGTTAAGCCAGTTCCTAGGCTGAGCAGGTCCCAAGTGGCTTTGTAGTTTGGAGTGTTAGAATACATCTAGCCTCAGAGAATGCTTTAGGAAGTAAATCTTTGAGTGTGATTTGGAAGAGAAGACAGGGAACTGATATTATCTAATATCTATCAGCAAAATGACTCAAAAAATAAAGGCAGTTGTCTCCAAGCCTAGTGATACGACTTCCATCCGCCCACATGATGGAAGGAGAGAAGTAATTCCATTATGCTGCCCTCTTACCTCCTCACTTGGCTGTGGCATTTGTGCCCTACCCCCGACTAAATGAATGAGTAATTGTCTAATATAAATGTCTAATATAATTTATCGGTGAATTCAACATTCCTGGAGATTTCTGTTTAAGAAGGCTAAATAATAGATCCAAATTTTAAGGCCCTTAATCTACTTTTCAGAGTGTGCATTTATTCTTATGTGAGTTGTGGAAGGTTACATCCTTTGAGGGTTGACCAGTTTCATCTTGCTTACCAAACATGAAAATGAAAGCTGTGCAATCATTGTCTTGGTGTTAGGTCCACATGAGCAGTAATGACAACCTCAGCCATCTTTAGTGTGTGGATAATTTATGTCCTTTTCTGCTTTTCTTGGTCCCTAGAGAGTTATTCTTTTATTTATTTGTTTGTTCGTTTATTTATTTATTTAATGTTTTCCATGACCCAGCTTTTAGTGTCCTTTTCCCCCTGCTCTTGGTCTCATTCATGCTTCTCCTAACATTGTTTCTATCCACCTGCTTCTTTGGGATTAAGGAATTTTTTCTTTGGGAGAGGATTAAGACTTCTCCTTGCTATCTAGTTTGCTAAATTAAAAACTTGGACTATTGATGCCAGGATTTCCTCTTTATTCCCTGCCATAAACTTCCCTCTCCACTATGCTTCACCTGAATAATATTAATTCAACTTATGATATCTTTTTTTAATATTTCAATATTTCATTTTTTTCTCAATAAAGTTTAAAATTTAACAGGAACATACCAAGAAATGTTATGGAACAAGTTAGCATTAAGAGAAAGGATAGCAAGTATATGTAAGTTTTTTTAATTATTGATTAAAATTTCTGTATAAGCTAAAAGTATTTGAAAATCAAGAGGTTATTCTAAATGTATGAACAACTAAAAAATCACAAATTTTCCAATACGTATTTCATTCATGTAAATGTAGTGGATGTATGTACCTGACAGTCTGTGTGTGGCTCTTCTTCCCGGTCCTTGTGTTATGTCCAGGTGTATTCTTTCATCTCCACCTGGTACAGGAATCCCAGTTCTCTTATGGTCACTGGCTGGTTCATTTCCACTGGAATCTAGATGATGCACAGTATGACTTCCACACTTTTAAATTTGTCTAAGTGTGGCCTGTGGTCAAAATGTCGCTTGCCTTGGTGACTTGTCCCAGAGTGGTCCTAGGGAACTTCAGGAGAAGGTATTTTCTGTTGTGAATGGATGAATGAGATACAGCCACGCATTTGACTGATGATTCAGTTTAGGTCAGTTGTTCTCTAACTGACTTTGTACCTGAAGGCTCTGTACACTCTTTTGTTGTTATTATTTTTCTGTTTCTTGTTTGCTTTATTCATAAGTATTTACTGATGCATCAACTAGCATAATTTTAATGGTACCGGTGGATGCAACTGTAGATTGAGTTGCTTGTGTACTGGATGAGGACATGAATTTAAGGAGCTTTACATAAATCAGGGACACCTGAAGTGCCTCTCCGACATCTTAGCGTCAGACAGTTCTCTTTTGTTCAATTCCCACATTACACGATTTCAACAGAAAGTTGAAAGGTTGGTAGTTCATAAAGACTTCTCTGTTCAGTTATGTTTGACATTTTCAGCTTGACTGTTTCCTGTGGAGTGGCACTTTTTAAAAAAGGAGTAAGATTCAAAAACGATTGCTCACCTGTTAGAATGCTCCAAAGTGAGGAAGCAAGCAATGAGTCAACGAAGTCAGCCCAAGGCAGATTTGTGAATAACCAGACCATACGGACATAGGGTGCTAACTGCCTGACTCAGTGGGGCCTAGACTAAGCTTACGTGGCAGAAATGTTGCTCTGTTTGAAAGACACCCCATGTCACCCTGGGTTATCCCGCCAGTGTCAGACCTCACACTTCTAAGTGATTGACACCATTTATCTGAGGGGCTAGAAAGTCAAAATAATCAAAGCTTTGGATATGAATTGATGACTAATTTGCCTTCTGTCATGTACATTTTTTAAGCATAACTTTTGTGAATAGTTTTGTACAAAGCTCTAAGCCACTGCCTTGTTCTTGAGGAGGTTGGTGCAAGTTAGATACTTCTAGAATATCCTATTTCTGCTTGTGAATGTGAAGTGAAAAACATGTAGGCATTTGACACTGAAGGAAACTATAATGTGGAGAGAACATAGAAGGCTCTATGGAGTGATTAGTGTCCTTGTTTATAAAGCTGTGAGAAAATTTCCAGGTGCATGGTCAGAGCAGCAGTCTAAGAGACCATATTTGAAAGTTAAGCAAGCCTGCAGGCCTATGTCTGCTTTCTGAGCAGTCAATACTATACTTACATGCAATGGATATAGACAGGTTGAGCAGTAGAGGCCAGAGTCATATGATCTGGACAAGCCACCTAGAAGACTTGATTCTACACTCTTCCCCAATTCCACCTTTCAATAGGGACATTTCTATTCAAAATCTCTTTGATGATAGAACACTGAAGGGGAAGAAGAAAGGGTCACAGACTTCTGAGAGAACAGTTGGCTATTGAAAAGCTTCTAGAAATGCAGCATCCCAGAGACCCCTGAGACAAAGCTACATTCCAACTGCCAGATCACTTATCTATACTGCTAACTCAGAATAAACTTAACTCCATTGCCTGGTGTGCCAAGTAGAACAGAGAGACTAGTTGGGCTCAAGAAAAAGCTGAGGCTGAAAGGTGAGTTGGTGAAAAGCTGGGTGATAGCTAAGCAGGAAGCAAAGGCCAGGTAAAAAAAAAGGATGCAGAAATTGACTTACTGGGCTTTCCTCCTTACAGGAGGGAAGGCAGCATTACTGCAGTCCTCATTCAGCTGCGGCCTGGCTGCCTCAGTCTTTGCATGAGTTCTGTTTCAGTTCTCATAATGGGGGATTCATGGCACTCAGTGGCAGATCCAAACAGAATGGAAACTGAATAAAAACAGCCTGGGGTACCATGCTGTGAAGCCCTATTCATACTCTGAAGATGGGTTTGTGTGGACAGAACAGATTTGGAGGTGTTATGTGAGCCTGGTTGTGCTCAAGGGGAAGTGGAGCAACTGGAGAATGTGGACCTGAGGAGAGGAGGACTCTTTAGCTCCAATTCTTAAATACCAGAATGTAAGGAAGAGTTAGTGTCTCTGTTCCTTAGCAAAGAAATGCTCAAGTTCAATTCTACATCTGTCTCTTTTACAACTTCAGGAAATTCTAGGAATGAAATGACACCATCTCCACCATGATCAGCTTCCAGATGGTCCGGTCTCCAAGGCAGACCAGCTGCGTATCTGAGACAGTCTAGCTATCTCATGCACTACCTATAACAGCTCATCAAGGCAGAACTTGACATCCTCATACAAATCATCTAGTCTGAAAAGCAGCATGAGTTTGTTGCCTTGGCTGTTGAACTGTTTGGAGTCTTTCACGCTTACTCTTTGCATTATTCTTAATGTACCTGAAATGAGCTCAAGTTCTCAAGAGTTCTCTTGCTCTGAATAATTGGCATGAATTATCTCACTTGCCAATGGCTTGGGTGGTAAATTTTTAATCCGCTGGAAATCTTCTCAGCCTAGGGTTCTGTTCTTCAATTGTCCATGGTAGTGAACATGTTCTAGAGGAGAGTACCCTGAGGTCCTGGGAGGGGGATGCCTGGCTCCTTGAACTTGTCCAACTCTTTGTCCCACAGTGACATGGAGGCTCAAATCCCTATCACAGAGCTCTGAGGTCCTATGGGAGCTGTGTTATCATCAGGAGCAGCAGCTGATGGAAAGGAAGAAGGGAGGGATAGGCCAGGTGCCAAGAATGGGAAAAGATAGATCTGTTCATTCTGATAGGGGAGTATTGAAGTCTCTACTCATGGCAGCACGTTGATCTCGCTCACCTAACAATTGTCATGAATTCTGTTGCAGAGAACAAACACGGCAGAGTCCTGTTACATCTTATGAACAAATCCTTTTGTCATTGTATAATATCTATCTTAATGCCTAACAATCATGTTTATATTAAAGGCTGCTTTGTATGAAGTTACTAGAATTACTATGACTATTGCTGATATCATATAGTCTTCTCCAACCATTTACTTATAAATCTGAGTCCATAAAGTCAAGTTTTGTTGTGGAAGACACATCTAGGTTCCTTCTGTTGGTCCAGTTTGACAATCTGTGTTCTGAATTGCTGCAATTAACTACTGGCATTGTGATGCTGATGCTGTATGACTTATACCTACCACATTTCTACTTTCTAGTTGTTGCCTTTGGTTTTGTCTCCATATATTCTTTTACTTTTCTTTCATTTTTTTGTGTTCTTTATCCTTTTCTCCGTATTTTGTTGTTTTAATTGAACATTTTATGGTATAGCGGTTTGAAAGAAAATAGACCCCAAATGGAGTGGTACTATTAAGAAGTGTGGCCTTGTTGGAGGAAGTGTGTCACTGTGGAGGCAGGTTTTGAGGTCTCATTTATGCTCAAGTCATGCCCAGTGTCTGTGACCACTTCCTGTTGCCAGCAGATCAAAGATGTAGAATTTTAAGCTTCTCCAGTTACATGTCTGCCTACATGCTTCCATGTCCCACCGAGATGATAATGGACTGAACTTCTGAACTGTAAGCCACACAAATGTTTTCCTTTATAAGAGTTGCTATGGTCATCGTGTCTCCTCACAGCAATACAAACCTTAACAAGACACATTTGTTAGGATCCCGTTTGTGAGTTATATAAAACAATAACAAAGCTCCAATTTAGTTAGTGACTGTCTAGAGGTTACAACAGACATTGGCTGTGATTTAACTTTGGGATAGCACAATTCTAGTGCACAGACAATGTGTTTTGTGGTAAAGTGTTCCTGGTGTCTTCTGATTATCTAGTAAATCACTGTCACCATCCTTTACACTAATTTATATACTTCCATATGTGTGCATACACACTGTATGTGCACACACATAAACTTTCTGCTGCTCAATCAAAAAATTGAAAAATTGAAGCATTTTTTTCTGCACTCCTTTCATGTTCTACTTACTTCATGTAGATCACTCATCTACATTATTTTTTTTTCTTAAACATTTTTTTAGATTTTTTTTAAGTCAGGCCTCCCAGAAATAGACTTCTTCAATTTTTGTCACTCGAATATTTTATATCTTCCTTACTTCAAGGAGTCACACAGTATAAAGTTACAGGTCAAATATTTATTTGTTTAGCTGTTTTTCTCTTAGTTCTAAACATTTACTCTTTTTCTTTTTTGAATTATTTTAGTGAATTAGAACTATTTATTGCTCTTTCTAAAGGGTATACAGTTTTTATAATTGTCTTTCAGATTTTTTCATTATATTTGTCTTTGTTTTTCTATACTTTGACAACAGCTAAGTTGTTGATGGAGGCTGCTAGTTCTTTTCCTGGATGCCCTGACTTCACACAGAAACTATACTATTTGCAATAATGTTTTGTCAATAGCTTAAGCATATTGCTAGTTAGCTCTTATATCTTAAATTAACCTATTTCTATCAATCTGTGTATTGCCACATGGTTGTGACCTACCAGTAAGGTTGTGTCTGGTGTCTGTCTTCTGCATCTGACTCCTGCAGCAGCTGCATGGCTTCTCACTGAGTCTGCCCACTGTCTCTAAATATCATTTCCAGACTGGCTATATTCTGTTAAGCCATTAGTCAAAAGTAGCTTCTTTATTAACCAATTGCAATGAAACATATTTACAGAATACAGAGGAGAATCCCACATCACGTTCCCTTTTCTAAGTAAAGAGGAAGGTTTTAACTTTAACATAGTGAAATTACATATAATAAAACAGCTATCAAGCAAGAATTATGGTTATAATATTTATATCACTTTATCTTTTATCACAATTAAGGAAAACTATAACTATAACTATCTATTCTTCAACACCATCAAAGACCCCAAAAGGATATTGGGGTATTACCTAAGTTAACAAAAAAACACATTGTAAGCAACTTCCAAAACTCTAGAACTGACAGAGACATCTCACTTCCTGGACAATGAAACGTCTCTCTGTTTTTAGCTCATTTACAGTCAAAAAATTCAAAGGAAAACACAATAATATACATAATCCAGACTCTGTGTATATTCCATCTTTATGTGGCTTATTTTTCTTACTCTATTGTTTATTCTGCAAGTTTAATATTTGTTTTTATTATCTTTACTCCTTTAACTTATGACTGTTTGTATTCTTTTGTATTATAACTGTCTATACTCCTTTTCCTCTCTCTTTCAAGCCTATATGCATTTATCCAACTCTGTGCCCCATTTAGAGGTCTTTCCATCTGGATTTGTCTTTATTGCATGCATATGTGTAATTATTTTTTGACCAGGAGTGCTTTTTTTAAAAAAAAATGCTAATTGAGCATGCCTAGGACTAACTCTGTGGTCCTGCCTACTTTCTCTGCCTAGTCCAACATGGCTGAGGCATGTTTACTGCCTCTGTGAGGCATTTTCTCTGCCGCAGATCCAGGGTCACAGCATGTCTATGTCACCATTAAACAATTGTAATATGCTGCTCACAGACTACATTTAAATATTTGGCCTCTTGTAGGAGCCAGAACTGTACATGTGCAACTATCAGGAATCAGGAAGCTGTTTCTATTTTCTTTTCTTTCTTTCTTTCTTTCTTTCTTTCTTTCTTTCTTTCTTTCTTTCTTTCTTTTTGGTTTTTTGAGATAGGGTTTCTCTATAGTTTTGAAGCCTATCCTGGAACTAGCTCTTGTTGGCCTTGAACTCACAGAGATCTGCCTGCCTCTGCCTCCCAAGTGCTGGGATTAAAGGTGTGCGCCACCACTGCTGGGCTAAAGCCACTACTTCTTAAAAAAGCCTTGAGTGTTTTTTTGTTGTTATTGTTTGTTTGTTTGTTTTGGGGTTTTGTGGCTGCTAATGCTGAATCAGGAAGATGACCTCTCTTAAATAAGCTGCTGTGCTGTGAACAGAGCCCATCTGAAAAAAAAAATGTGCTAAACCTTGCTTTTTTGTGTGTCTAGAACTTTTTTATTAAGCTCTCTCAGGTTTTATATGGATTTAGCTAGGACACATTGGTGTTCCAATCTGTTGGCAATGAGGATGGGATAATTGTGTATAGTTAGTTTGTTTTAGCTTGCATTTGTCCTTTTCGATATTATCTCATCTTCTCAAAACTGTGATTTTTGTCCCTCACATTAAGTTTGGGGAAATTCTAAATATTTTGATCATTTTTAAATTGGAATTTTAAAAGTAAGTTTTTTTTAAAAAAAGTAAGTTTTAAGAGGTCTTTGTGTAATATACAAGCTTTTTTATTAGATTTGTGTTTTAAAATGATTTCTCTATTTTTGGCTTTGTTTTACATCCTTTTACTTAGCATTATTACTCTTTATTAGTCATGTTCTCATCTTCTCTCTCACTCTCCTCCTCTCTCTCTCCCCCTTTTTGAGATGGGGTTTCTCTGTAGCTTTGGAACTTGTCCTGGAACTCACTCTGTAGACCATGCTGGCCTCAAACTCACAGAGATCTGCCTGTCTCTGACTCCCGAATATTAGGTTTAAAGGTGTGCGCCACTACCGCCCTGACCTCATTCTCTTATTAAATGATATTGCTTGTCCTTAAAATACCACAGATTTAATGACTCATGTTTATAAAGTAGATTTTTATCTGTAAGTTATATAAAAACATGAACTTCCAACTTTTGTAGTACAATAAAACAAAGCTAATGCAGCTGCTCTGCCCTCCAATTGTGCAGTTGAGTGATTCAATGATACCAAGAACTTTCTGCAAATTGTTTGGAATCACAGGGATGAAGGATTGCAACAGATCTCAAGATAAGATAATGTCAAGGGAGATACTTTAAAAAATATTGAATACTTTTAAAACTCTGCTGTTCTCTAGGTCAATTATTCTTTTCACATATGAAATAATTAATACTTACTGATGCTCCAGGAAATGTATGCTAGGCATTAGTGACCTGAACATGGATTTCATGCAGCATACAGGCATTTGTGGTGTGACAACATGCAGTGCAAAAGTTCACAGGTCCTGTGTTCAGACTAAGCCTGAAGTTCAGCGGTGTGGTCTGGCAGAGGTAATTGCTCATAAACATCAGCGAGTTATTATACCTTTAATTTTGTATAACTCTTGGTGGCTGCACATTCAGAACATTTTCCGGTTGCCAGCCTTTTGGTGATTATTCATTCAGTCATATGACTGCACATTTTAGAGGCCGGGACATAGTGGATGCCATGGCTGCTCTGTTTAGATACATAAGTCTAAGATATTCCTTTCCTAGACACTAAAGAACAGTGTGTGGTGATGGTCCAGGGCTCCGACAGCAGGCATTCCTTCAGCTAAAAGGAAGAGGAAGCATTTTCCCTGCTAGCATGGGGCAGACTGCAGTCAATGACAGTTCAATGAGTGGGGTTAATTTGGGGCCTGATTGCTCTACTGCAGACATCTCTATGGGACTCTCAGCTGCCAGGATACCTGTGTAGTCACTGAGGCCTCTGCTGCGGCTGAGCCTGTAAGCAACCACTCCTTCTGTAACATTGCTCTCCTTTCTGTTATGGTGTTTTTCAGAGTAGTCTCTATTACATTTTCTCAATGCCAATATCCATCTCAGTATTTGTTTCTAAAGAAACTGACTTCAAACACTTATTGTCAGAAGTGGTTCTAGGATGCAGAATGTGAAGAAGGGTTTGAGGCAGGTTCTCAGTTTCACCATGGCCTGTCACACTGAGCAGATGTGACACTGATAACCCCTGGAAGGTGGTAGTGTATTAGAAATGCTTTCACCAATAAAAAACTTGGTAGCAATGACAGCAATGTAGACATCCCATGTCCAGGGTAGTTCCAGAGAAGTAGAGCCTATAGCCTTAGATGATTGTTCCTGGATCCTGCTAATATATTGGAACAACATGGCTACAGAGAATTTTTATATTTTTTATTGAAAATAATTTTTTCATACAGTATATTCTGATTGTAGCTTTCCCTCCTCTCGTTCTTCCCAGATGTTTCCACCTCTCATCAAAATCGATGCTCTTTCTTTTTTCTCTTGTTAGAAAGCAAACAGGCATCAAAAACATAATTATAATAAAAACAAACAAACAAACTGTAATAGTACAAAACAAACAAACAGAAGAAAAGGAGCCAAAGAAATAGTACAAAAGACACATTAGATTCTGAGACACACATATCTATACACACATGACTCACATAACAACACAAAATCAGAAACCATAATATATATGCAAAAGACCTGTAGGGTTTAAAAAGATCCTTAAAAAAAAAAACATTATGAGACAAGGAACCTCTTAAAATGTCCTTGAATTTGTTTTGTTGTGGACATCTACTGCTGGGCATGAGGCCTGCCCTTCAGAGTGGTTTGTATATCCAGTGAGACCCTGCTGGAGGAAACTAACTTTTCACTTGTGAGCAGTTATGACCTGAGTATAGCTCTGCGTAAGGGATGGGGGCTTGCATGCAATTCCCCTCCCTGCACTGAAATTCCCATATGCCCTGCACCCTTGGTGGCTGGTTAGCATTTCTCCTGACTCTAGCCTTCCTCTTCCCAGAGTCCTCTGTGTCTAACTGACCCACCGATACTTTACCTATACTTTGTGTCTGGCTACCACCCTGTAAGCTTTTTATTAACCAATGAGAGTAATACATATTCATAGTATACAGAAGAATTATTCCACAGCATTTACCTTTCTCTTTTAGTAGTGTGCAGATACTATCTAGTACCATGATGCCTAGTCAGTAGGGGTAAAAGCTCTAGATAGATATCAGTTTGATGTCCTTGTGTTCAGTGAGTTGTGTAGGTGTTGTCTTCAGGTTTAGGACCTTACTATCAGTTTTTTGGAAGCAACAAATAGTCTTGGAAATAGTATAGGCTGTTTGGAGGTTCCATGGAGATCCTTTTGCCAACAACTCAATGAGATGCAAACCCCTCCTAGAACTGTAGGCTGCATGTAGTTATGGGAGATGTCCAGTTGGGGTTCTGTCTCTCTTATGTGGCAATTACATTTAGATTTCCTTACTAAAGGAGATTAACCAATGCAGAGCAGATTAAAACAGAGTGAAAAATACAATTCTTCATCTTCTGTAGTCAGAAATCAGAAAAACTGAAAAGTAGGTTCAATACAAACTTGAAAAGATAACTGAGCTTTAGAGAAAGTTGGATTCAAAGCTACAGTAAGTCAGTGAGCATCCTGACTTACAAGGAGACACCTGAGGCTTAGAATGGGAAAGTACATTACAACGCATATAAAACTCTGGTGTCTTTTGCCACTTTTGAATCTGGTTAATCAATAGAAGTAGCCCTTTTTGATAAATACTGATGCATCTTCCTCTGTGTTTGAAAACAGTGTAGAACATTTCTTTTTAGGACAAGGTATGAGACTTCTTTCAGACTTGGTCCAAACAGTCATTGTACTTTTGGCCATCACATTATTAACTAAGGTAAGTCAAAGTTTTTTGGTTATTGAGGACCATTCTAAGCTCCCATGCTCCTGGATTGGTAGGATCAATATAGTAAAAATGGCAATGTTACCAAAGGCAACCTATAGATTCAATGCAATCCCCATCAAAATCCCAACAGAATTCTTTATAGACCTTGAGAGAACAATAATTAACTTTATATGGAAAAACAAAAAGCCCAGGATAGCCAAAACAATCCTATACAATAAAGGAACTTCCAGAGGCATTACCATCCCTGACTTCAAACTCTATTACAGAGCTACAGTAATGAAAACAGCTTGGTATTGGCATAAAAACAGAGACATTGACCAATGGAATCAAATCGAAGACCCAGATATTAATCCACAAACCTATGAACACCTCATATTTGACAAAGAAGCTAATATTATACCTTGGAAGAAAGAAAACATCTCTAACAAATGGTGCTGGCATAACTGGATGTCAACCTGTAGGAAAATGAGAATAGATCCTTATCTATCATCATGCACAAAACTCAAGTCCAAATGGATTAAAGATCTCAATATAAATCCGACCACACTGAACCTGATAGAAGAGAAAGTGGGAAGTAGCCTGCAAAACATGGGCACAGGAGAATACTTCCTGTGTATAACCCCAGTGGCACAGACAATAAGAGCAACAATGAATAAATGGGACCTCCTGAAACTGAGAAGCTTCTGTAAAGCAAAGGACACAGTCATTAAGACAAGAAGGCATCCTACTGAATGGGAGAAAATCTTCACCAACCCCACATCAGACAAAGGTCTGATCTCCAGAATATATAAAGGACTCAAGAAACTAGACATTAAAATTCTGAATAACTCAATTAAAAAAATGGGTTACTGATCTGAACAGAGAATTCCCAACAGAAGTTCAAATGGCCAAAAGATACTTAAGGT
>PVIU01023359.1:0-27522 GCA_004026605.1 Ondatra zibethicus
AGAGAGAGAGAGAGAGAGAGAGGCAGAGACAGAGACACAGAGACAGAGAGACAAAGAGAGCATGCATTCAGAAAGGGTGTGCACATTCCGAGTGTGCAAATCCCGAGTGTGTACATTCTTCAAGGTGCTACGAAAGTGGTTTCCTTTTATTCACGAGGAACATTCCAGCAAATTCTCAGACATGTCAAAGCTTAAACACAGGAGGACAACACCACCGAGCCTTTCTTAAGTAAGAATTGCCAAGCATGTGACATCCCACCATCTGTGAGCATGATAATGTGTCTGGAGCCCTCATTATCCCCCTGTGCACAGGAAGGGATCGGATTAGCCAGCTCTGAGAAGAAATCTGGAATCCATTTAGAAGCAAACAGGAGTGAGTTTGAGCAGTGATCCCTGCAGTCTCCTAGCATTAGCCTCAGCCTAACCTGCCACAGATCCTGGCTAAAGAGAATTTATGTCAGAGCCGGTCACTTCTCACACAGAGAGGAGGACATTCTGTAAGGTTTCACTGCTCCTGTAGCCTGCATGCCAGGCTTGTGTGTGCATCAGTCTGATGCTTCTTAAAGGGAGCAGGGACTGAAAAGGTGCAAATGAGCCTGTAGTGAAACAGATTCCATCCTACCTTTTAGCAGTTCACAGGGAAGGAAAGAGAGATCATGTCAACCACAAGCTGAGCAAGCAATCTGTTCTGTTCTGGTCCTGCTTGCTAAGACCAGGCAAATCAAACACAGACTCTTCTCTGCCTGTATATATGGGCATCTCCTCACTGCATGGGTGGTGGTGCAGAAGCCCAGGGCAGAAAACATATCCTAGAAAGATGAGAACAAGTCAATAAAAATGATGCTGTTGGTGATGGCCATCGTGGTGATGCTGATGGGGGTTGTGTCTGCAATAAATCCAATACTATATGCCTGCCTGAACTCCACCATAAACATTAGCTCATTTAAGTTTTACAAGAGACTCCAAGAAAGGAAGCTACTATGTTTATTTCTATTTCACGAGCTAACTACAGTGCCCGGAGCTGGCATGGTTCATCTAAACTTTGCACTGAAACTGGAACTTGGATTTACATAGTGCCTAGCTCCATAATAATAATACAGTCTGAATATGTGAATGCAGGGATGAACGAATGACTGTGCTCATGAATAAATTATCTGTAACTGATGACCAGAATATGTTGCAACTATGGCACCGATGTGTGCTCTTGTTTTAAGCTCTGCTTTGTGTGTGCATCCATAGTAATTCTCACCATGTCAACCTGAAAGCCCACTGCTAGATGTCAAGGACTGTGGGGGGAAGCCAACCTAGTTAAGTGACTGCTTGAGATGATCACTTAACTGAGGCAGGGAATATATGGGTCAATGGCAGAACATCCTTCCTGAGCGTACCGTCTGCATGAGGAAGCTGAGTAGAAAAGAGCCATTCTCACCGATGGGAGTGGACATCATCTGATCCCTTGGCAGCCCAGGTAAAGGAAAAATGCCAAAGAATCACACACTCACATTCTCCTAAGGATCTGGAGATGCACCAGTCTTCAGGTCCTAAGACCTACACCAGCAATGCTGCCTGTTCCTAGCTTTTTCTCCAGTCTTGGTACTTGCACTGAGCTATATTGGCATTCCTGGTTCTCTGGCTTTCAGATAGACTATTGGTGGCAGGGTTACTTGATTCCCACAATTGAGTAAGCAATCTCTCTAATAACTTGCCCTTATATATCTTATATATCCAGTTGGTTCTGATTTCCCAGAGAACCTAACAAAGACACTGCCTTAGTTCATACTTTCCCATGACTACTCCGGTTGGAACGCACCACTCCTACATAAACAGTCTCTAAAAACTCTGCTCAAAGTCGGCCTTCATGGAGAGGGCTCCCAAGGCCCCAGTGCTGAACAATAATGCTCTTCCTGTCTCTTGTCCACTCAGCCATGTTGTATTACACTAGAATCTTGTAGGTATTTGTGGCTCCTTTTCTAATCTCTCTGACAGCAGAGATCTTAATGTTATTTTAGTATTCTGGGAGTCTATTCTTATTCTTAGTACACATAACTTCCCACAAAATGCCCATGCCATTAATGCATATAATTCAGAGAAATTACATAGTCAGGATATCTTGCTGCAACAGAAAAATTCTACTTGGCATTTCCCCTGCAGATGTCTGTTACTTCCTGGGCATTTACACTGACTCAGCAAAATGGAAAGAATCAAGCCACAAATCACACACACACACACACACACACACACACACACAGAGAGAGAGAGAGAGAGAGAGAGAGTTCTTGGGCCAGAAGAAAGATTCTTTGTTATTTGGTCTATCTGGCTCTCTATAGGATTGTTATTGGAAATGGAGATCCTGGCCTTAATTCATAAGAGGCCAGTAGCATGCTTTTGTGCTGGTTATGAAATCAAAGTATCAGCAAATATGTCCAAATATGTCCTGTGGGGTAAAATCAGCTCCAGATGATAACAATGGAAGTTACTTGTGGTTTTGCATTTCTGTGTTAAATTCATTCAGGTCTCTTCCTTTTGAGAGAGTCTAGTATGAAGCACCAGGTAAATGCCAGGGACCCTGAGCGGTTCAGTTGCCCATCTGGTTGTTTGGAGAGCATCATCTTTAAGATTTAGCAAACCAAGCAGAAATGGTCACTGGCAAAGGATGGCATATAGATGATGGGTCAAAGAATTGGACAAGTGGTCCTTGGGGAATGATGGCGGCCTCAAAACTGAAGACTACCAGCTAGCAGGATCCAAGGAGATTGGATGAGATTTGAAAGCCCAAGAAAGACAAGAGCCCCAGGCAAGGATTCAGTCAGGGAAAGAGAAAGAAGGAACACTGATTGGGGAAATGGGCTTCAGGGTTTTCACCAACAACAGTTAATATGACAAACCTGGAATTCCAATTCCTCGCTCAAAATACAGAGTTAGGTAAATAAATTTACCCCAGGAGTAAAGAAATGGCCCCAGCTGGGAAAAGAATTGGACTATTTTTTCAGTACATCACCAACCCACAAAGCATCCCCTCCTCCTCAACAACTCATTCTCGAACTTGGAACCCTGACTTTCCCAGAAGTTAAAGCTGTTTTATTTTTGTGGTGCTTACATGTACCCATGTAACACAGATCCTTCAACAACTGTACTGTCCCACCCTAGAAACAGGGATTTGTTTTATGATACAGTCTGGAGTCCACCCAACAACTTTCTACCAAAACCCATGATCCGATTTCTAGTGCTTTCCTCAGTAACAGGTCTGCACCCCGAGGCTCAGTTTACAAGAGGAATCTCCAAGGCTGTGCCTGCATCACTGCCAAGCTCAGGGATGAGAACCAGAAGGAAGGGAAGCAGTGCGGGGATCTGGAGTTCTGCTCACAAATCACAAGCCTGCAGATGTTTGGAACTTGGGCGTGGGATTGGTTAGATTGATGAGCTCATACAGATGTGAACAACAGGTAGTATCAGTCTGACTTGCCAAATACAACCCATGCTCATACGCACACGCACACGGTGGGGGAGAAGAAGAGAGAACCTTCTATTAAGTACATACTTCGAATGAAAACAAGTGATTTCAGAGATGCTTGGTTTAGCACATGGACACCTTGTTTTCATATATTGTACAATACTTGTCTATGAAGAGTCAATGAAGATGATTTTAGAATTTCTGGACGTCAAAGTTCCCTCAAGTCTGGGAAGGACATATCTGCCTCCTCTGCTTCTGACATGATGCTTTGCAGAGCAGAAAGGGACAGCGTTGCTGGGAAACAAACTTTCAGTAGATTTATTTTTTAAGTCATGAAAATGAAAACACAAAGCATACTGAAATAAAACAAGGTTATTTCAGAAACTAAAGCCTAAAGTATAGTGTTGATAACTGTGGTTTTGGACATTGACTCTCCTTGACCAGTGCTGTCTGGTTAAATGAATGACACAGCCATTTCAGGGAAGATGCTTCAAGTGCCTACAAAGAGACACATGAGGGGAAGGGAGGATAAAAAGTTGGTTATATATATATTGGTTTTTTGAGACAGGGTTTCTCTGTAGCTTTGGAGCCTGTCCTGGAACTAGCTCTTGTAGACCAGGCTGGCCTCGAACTCACAGCGATCCACTTGCCTCTGCCTCCCAAATGCTGGGATTAAAGGCATGTGCCACCACCGCCTGGCGGTTTGTTATATTTTGACACTCTTCTTTATCTTCTTCTCCCCCACCCCCCGTGTGTGTGTGTGTCTGTGGTGTGTGTGTATAGTTTAAACGCAGTTATACTCACTTTGAGTGATAGTATTTCCCCAAGAGTCATAGATTATCTAACACAAGCCTCAGTGCCAGCAATGGGGACCCTCCCTTTGAGTCATTGGTCAGGGAAGTTTAAGATACTCCAAAAGTAAGATAGGTTATTGCTTTTGTCTTTAGTTGCCTCCCAGAATTTGAAGGTGAGACCTTATTGCTGAAGATACCACGCACTACTGACACAGGCCTTGGAGAAACTGAGCTGAAACTTCCCTGAAAGCCTCTTTTCTAAGGACTGACTCTCATAGGATCTGAAAATGCTATGGACATTTCCAAAGAAGAAAAGCAAAAAAAACAGTTCTACCCAGTTGCAAATCTTATAAACTGCAACAATGACCAGCATGATATTTCCAAGGGTACAATCGTGGCTCTCATATCTTGGGAGTAACCAACAGCTGTTGGTTTTTTACTGGATTTAAGGTCTTCTCAGTAAGAAAGAATTCATGCCTGGCATTGTAAAGCTTGTCAGATATTAACAAGAAAGCTGTACCCATTAAAACTCAAAAATATTGATCACTTTTACAAGACCTGCACAACAAGAACACAACCAAAGTGTGGATAGGACTTACACAGGACCTTATCCATACATGTAGGGCCTTATCCAAAAATGTAGAGGTACAGATAATTAACGGCTGCCAAGAGAGTAAGAATTGGTCTTCTCCAGGGACAATCTCTGTAACATATTATCCAGTCTCAAGTTATCAGCATTAAACAATACACACATGTGCAAGATAAAATGGGCTCAAAAGCCTGTATTCACACACACACACACACACACACACACACACACACCGATCACTTAAAAAGAAGAGGTCACGAATTTGAGAGTATACAAGAGATACTTAGAAATGATGTAAATACATACTCATGTGTGACATTCTTTAAAACTAAAATCTAAAAATTAGAGTACTTTATTAATTCTGTGAGAATTTCCTGCATGTTGTCATATTGATCTGCTCCTTCTGTTCCTCCCATTTTTATCCTCTCTACTCTTTCCCTAGCCACCTAACTTTGAGCTTTTCCTTTCCTTTTGTAAACACACTGAGTGCAATTTGTGTTGTCCACACCAACAGGAGTGGAGCCTGCCCTGAAGTGTGGTCAACCTACCAGGTGCAAGAGCATTAAAGGAAACTGAGGCTCCAACTCTCAAAAGCCATCAAATGCCAATAGATCCTCAGCTAGTGGGAGAGTTTCATGCCCGCCTCCAAGCTGGGATTTTGTCTGGGTTGAGTTTGCTCAGGTCTTGTATAGACTATTATAATTGCTGTGAGTCCATATTATAACTCCCCTGCTCTGCCCATAAAACAGTTTCCTTGTAGAAATCCACCACTTTGGGCTCTTACAATCTTCCTGACCCTCTCCTGTGAATTCTCTGAGTCTTTCAGGGAAGACTCAGAAATGTGTGTCCCATTTAAGACTAACCATTCTACACCCCCCTTCCTTCTACCTGTTGATCACGTGTGGATCTAATTGCCACCTACTGCAAGGGTAAGCTTCTTTGAACAGGGGTTGATAGAGTCACTGACCTGCCAATCTAGCACTAAGTCACTAATGGGTCTTTTTTTTTCCCATGAGGTAAGTTCTCCCTATGTAACCTATGCTGGCTTTGAACTCATAGTGATCGCCTACCTCAGCCCCCAAAGTGCTGTATTTATAGGATGACTTACTTAGTTAAACCACCTAGAAAAATGAAAAGCCTAACTGCATATTGTGGTTTAAGTCTATAATCCCAACACTCAGGAGGCTGAGGCAAGAACATAAGACCTTATCTAAGAAAAAAAAAAAAGCAAAGAGAAATTAAAAGATATAATGTCTAAAGGTCAGAATCAAGCTTTCTCTACCTTTGAAAGGAAGAAAAATGTGAATTAGTTCTTCATGAGACCTTAGTTCAGGTAATAAGGAAGGAAAGCACACAGCAAGAAGGTCAACAGACATTGAGAGAGTGAGCTCAATTCCTAAACCTGTCTTCAACAAGGGGACATAAAGGAAAAAAATCAGAGCAATTAAGAAAAGTAATGAAATTTTTATCCCAATTGCTATTGTGAAAACCTAGGTGTGGATGCCTACTAAACAGGAGATCCTGATGACACAGCTCGGGGGTGTTAAGGAAATGACCCAAGATACTGAACCATTTACAGAGATCTCAGTTACAAGTTAATTTTTAAAAAGAGAAACACCATGGAGTCTTGCCAGAGCTATGGCACTGGAAGTGGGAATAGGCAGAGAACAGAGAATAGTTGTGGTAAAAGCTACTGAAATGGTAAAGGACTCATTGCTGAAATCACTTGCCAGTGTTGCATGGCCATTTCTAGGTGTCATATCATTATTTTGGGTAAAGATAATTCAGTCTAAAGTAGACAAGGAAATGAGACATAAATAGAACAATTAATTACAGAAAATTACCTTTCCTTTCCAAATGCGTGCCTTTCAGACTTTAAAAATAGGCCAGTGAGACTTTCGCTGGGAGCTTCCCCGGTAAATGTCTAAGATTACATTACTGACGTGACCTCCAAAGAGGCAAGGATGGCAAAGACTTGGAAAAGACAGATCCGCCAGTAAAAGGGAAATGACAAAGCAGGGTCTTGAGAGCACGCCATCTCAAAGTGTTCTAGAATCTTGACCTCGGCATCTGGCCACATTGCTCCCTGACAGAGAGGGGTTTTATCACAGTCACAACTCAAAAAAGACAAGAGGAAGGAAGTCTGGCCAATATCCAGAGAGCTTAAAAGAGGTTCTCAGGTTTCACGGGAATCCAAAAAGCATTGCAAGGTCAGTCATGGAACAGTAGCCCAGGGCCCCTGTGCACTTGCCAGGGAGCAGTGGTACAGACCCCCTGGGCACTTGGATGACAGCCTGCTGAAATGCTGTCTGTGTGTGGCACAGTTTGTGCAGTTTCCGTGGTGACAGGACTACTGCCTCCTGCTGCCCCAGCACTGTGCACTGAGGAATTTCATCATAGGTATTATGGAACACTCACAGAAATGAGATGGCTATAACTTTAGAACAGAATCCACTCCTGCTGAGATTTTACTTAGTCTTGCTTTGCAATTTCTTTGAGCCTCAATGTTTTCATCTGCAGAATGCGATTATTAATGTCTGTATTATAGGAGAGTTGTAATAAACAGAGATGATGTGGTGAGTATATTTAATTGGTACCCAATAAACCTGTATTTTCCTAGATTCCATCCCTGATACTTTAAAGGTCTGGTTTAGAAGTTGGCCAACTGTAGACGAGGCAACATTAATACTGAGTTTTAATATTAAACTATTTAGGAAATTGAAATGATCTTTGCTTAAACATAGCTATTTAAAGCATGGAGCTACTGAAAAGGACCAAACATATGAAACATTTTTGTTTCTTCAGGAAGGTACCCCCCATTTCAGTGTCCCATCGCTGGTTCATGGCTAGGGAAGAATGTTTTTCGATATCCCCAGGTGATAAATGGCTATGTCTGGAGTCATTTTGATTCATCCTAATTGGGACTTGTTACTGGTATCTAGCACATGGGGACGAGGAAAGATCATGCAAGCACACACACCCTCTCCAGAGTAGGGATGCCAGCGGCTCGACAGGCAACTGAACACATGTCCAAAAATTTGACAGGAAAGAGGGTTGGAAGGTCTATATCATGAGAAATCCTTCTGATAATCAAGATTTCTGAAAGAATGGACCAGATCAAGCTCAGATGACTCGGGCACAGTGGGATAGTCGTAAGTCTTAAAAGCTATTGGAGTTGGAGGGGAAACACATTGGGAAGAGGAGGGCAGTTTTCTGGGCACTGGTCTGACATTGCTTAGCTAGCTACTGTTCTTCCCACCTTCCATTCTTCCTTCTACCAGAAGACACCTGACATCCAAAGTGTCCTATCCAGAAGGCTGACTCAGTCTACTTTACATCTGTATATGAACTACTTGTCCACACAGCCAGAAGTTGACATGTCATGCCAAGCAGAATCATCAGTGCTCCCATGACTGATACCAGGGGCAGTCATTTCTTTAGGCCTTGAGAACAGAGTGTCTAGAATTGCGTCTCATTCACTGTTCTGACTGCGTCTCTACAACATGGCCATGGGCTGTAGTGCTATTTGTGGCAGTCCAAAAATATGTAGATAGACATACAACTGTTTGTCCAGGCTCAGGTTTCACCACCAGTAAGATGCTACTACATCTTTGATGCCAATTCTGAGTTTTGTCAGAGTACTTCATTGAAGGGGAAAAGCTCCAGCGCCATGATAAACTGGTGTTAGCAATCTTGACTGACTCATAAGCCTTCCTGCAGGGAAATGCTTCAAGAATTTACCATAATCCATAATAATAAAAATAGTCCATAAACTCTGTGCCTAAAAAAGACAATTCCTATACAAAATTTGTAGTGCCCACTTAATGATCTAGATGCAGGGGACTTCTGATTCAGGATATTGATTTCCAGGAATAGAGACACCAAGAAAGACAGCACAAACAAAGAGAATGTTTGGATGGGATCTGGAGACATTTGGTAGGAACAATCAGTGGGTATTTATGTTTTCCTCCTTTACCCCTGACACTCTAAAATATGGTGAGACATGAACAAGGAATATATTCCTTATGCTTTGAACCCTTACACAATGATAGCAATCAAAACAAGGTCACAAATAAAATACAAACAAAGCTAGTAATATTTAAATTAACAGCATTAATTTAATGTGATAAATAAGATTATTTTGCTAAAACTAAATTTCAGCTTATAATACGAATGTGATACTGATGTCTGGTGAATAAATTATTTTGACTTTAGCATGCTGATACTATTGTGGACCCTGTGATGATTTAATTTTTCCATTATTTGTTTTCTTTTCTTTGAAAACTACCGCAAACCCATTGCTAATGCACAGGGCAGTGACATCACTTGGAGGAGAAACATCCTTCATGCTTTAATCTACTTCTGTTCTTTCTTCCTTTGCCCTGATAATTACTCATTGTCTTTGATGTGCTCATAAACCAACTGTAAACGAGGTCACTGCAATTGTGGCAGTCTTTCTGCAAATGTTGGTCTTGATAAAAGTCTTGAAAGCTCCTATGAGAATGTGTAATTCAGCACATAAGTAAAGTTGAAACTCAAAATAACCAATGTGGAAACTAACAGAGCTAATTGGTTGTGAGCCACTTCTCACACCAAGGACCTCAAATATCTGTTTGAGAAAAACACAGGCAACACAAGAATCAAAAGAACCATAGCGAGCTTGCAGCAAGACACCTACGAGATGTGTATTTCAGTGGCTCCCATCTCAGGTCCATGGCTTTATAAAGGCCCCCCCAAAATAGAGAGGACAGAATGGGTCAAAACAAGGCAGGTCTCCCATCCAGCAAGATAAAAGTGCCAATCAGAAAGCTCTAACTAGAAGCAGTTGAAGCCAGATGGCCATTTCAGTTATACAAAAGCAAATCAAGTTTATTGATTCATTAAAGAATGGACAAATATAAGCTCCCTAGACAGATGGTGAAACTTGGGTATGTGTTTGTGGAATGGGGATGATTGATAAATATAGCTTTCACTTGTCCATGAGAGTAAACTGGGAATGGCATGTGGCTTTTGAAACCTCAAAGTCTGACCCCACTGGTTTACTTCCCCCAGCAAGGACATAACTCTTAAGCCTCCACAAACTGTGTCATCAACTGGGGACTAAGTACTTAAATGCCCAAGAATATGGGAGCCATCTCGTTCAAATGACCACACCCAGGCAGCATGGCCGTGGTTCCAGAGAGGAATAAGTAGTTGAACCTGGAGTCTAAGGCACAGGAGTGCCGGGTTTTGAGGAACAAGACAAAAGATGATTCCAGCCTCCATGTACTGGCAATATGGCTTCTTGAAAGCAGGTACTTCCAACTTGGTGCTCACGGGATCAGAAACGGCATGGCTACCTCAGTGACCCCAGTATCTTCTTTACTGAGGGAGTCAGAAGTAAACCAAGATGAGAATAAGCTCTTACCACACTCAGCTCTCATTTCTAGGACTGTTTTGTACAACTGGTGGGTTGATTTCTAATAGGATCTTCCTCTCATAAGGAACACTTGTAGCGTACCCGATCATCCTAAGCATATCTAAAACCCCTGACTTGATCCAGATCATAGAGGATGGGATCATCATCTCATGATGAGGTTATAATAAGTAGGTGCCCCTCAGTGTCACTTAAAGACCCCTCTTTATAAAACCCTTATGTTGATTTTCACTTGTTCTCTAATTCTGGTTTAGTGGCATCCTGTAGGGTAATCTTTCAGGATGCTCAACTGTGCCCAGTGAGCTTGAGGTGAACAACTGACACTCCCGAGTGTTGTGCTGTGAGCTAGCTCATTCAGTAAGCCAGGGATATTCAATATACTATCTGCTGATAACGCTGGGGTCAGAGCAATGGCTAAGTCGATAAAGTAGTGCTCCACACATGGGATGACCTGAATTAATATCTGCAGCACATGTACAATCGAGGCTTGGCAGATTTCATCTGTGTCCCCAGAGTTTGAGAGACAGAAGCAGTCAGGTCCCAGGGCCTCAGTGGCCAGCTAGTCTAGGAGAAACAGCGAGTTCCAGGTTCAGTGAAAGACCCTGTCTCACAAAAAAAAAAAAAAGATAAATAAATAACATGGAGAATAACAGAAGAACATTCCTGACATCAACCTCTGATTTCCACACATACATCATGCATGGGCACCGGTACCTCCCAATGTACACATGTTTGTCTCTCACACACACATTTACACACACAAACACACACATACACACTGTATGCCCTAATATTTATTAGTCTCTTTTTTTCCGTCATTCTGACAATACACTGGACAGAAACAACTGAAGGATGGAGAGGTTCATTTTGACTCACCCTTTCAGAGGGTTCAGTCCATCACGTCAGGAAAGGCATGGATAGATTGGCCAGACCCATGTGGCAGAAGTTTACAGTGAGATTCATTCACAGATTGTAAGATCAAGAAGCAGATTGCATGATCCAGATCCACAACTGGACATCACCTTCAAAATCTACCCACAGTGTCCCATTTCCAATAGCTTGACCACAGTCACAGAGGGTCCACACCTCCCAAAACAGCATCACTCTCTGGAGAGCAAGCGCTCAAACATAAGAGCCTTGTGAGGAAAATGTTGCATTTGAACTATGACACTACCTCTTAGCATTTTGAGTGGCTGAACATGTATCTCTCTATAACTACATATAAGCCTCTCTTTGGGTTTCAAATATTGCTTCCCTGTATGCTCCAATGCCTCCATGCATTGCTGGTCCACTGACTGTAAAGCCCATGTCTACCGGTCATAGCTTAAGCTTCTAACCATTGCTTGTCTGCTCACACCCAGATCTAAGGCCTGTCGTCCTTTGCTTGATGGCAGCAGATAGTTGTGAGCACTCATTGCCTGTCTACTCAGACACGACCTCAAGACTGCATAGTTTATCATGACTTGACTCTTTCTGAATTAACCTGGTGCTATCATATATAAATATCAAGCCTGGGACACTTGTGCTTATTACACTCATAGGCCACTCAGAATATCAATTATGCTAGAACAAAAAGCTTTGCATAGGATGAGAGTGCCGATAAGTCGACCCCAGACCCAGACTCTAATTTTATTTAATTGTCTTGTCCTTATAATCAGTTCCTATTTAAAAGAGGAGCTGGAATGGTGAAAGTGACTGGAAATCCCACTTTCCTGACATTGAGAGATTTCAACGAGAGGAAAATGTATCAAGGAAGATGTTATTTAGCCTGAGTGGGGCCTGGATTGGCTATGCTTTGAATAAGCCATTCAAAAGTATGTCTCCAAATTTAAGACCCCGCCAGGCCTAGAACAACGTAGAACACGCACTTGGTGCTCAGTCACTGCTGTTGACTTACCATGAATGAATACCACAAGTCACGTTTCCTCTCTGGTCGTAGCTTTCATCTGGATAATGAAGGTAATGATCTCTAGATGGCAGAGCTGCTGTGAGTATTGCAGTTTGCACTCTCAGTTTCTGGGTGACATTTCTCGGGAGCACGACATCAGCACGATGAGTAAACAGTAGCTATGCCCTGAGAGTGAACTGGGATTTAAGACTGCATCAGTAAAGTCCAATTAAAAACACAGTGTACCTTTGAGCACCAGTCACACCTGTTATGTTAAAATTTCTAGTAGCCACAATAAGGAGGTCTGAGGATGAAACTCAGCTGGTAGGCTGTTTGCCTAACATGCTGGAAGCTCTGGATCCAAATTCCAACACCGCAGAAAACTGGGCGCCGGGGAACAAGTCTATAATTCAGAAATAAAGTCAAGACGAGCTGAAGTTCAGGATCATCCTTGACTATGTAGAGAATTTGAAGCAGCCTGGTCTACAAAGATAGACTGTGTCTCAAAAAGAAAAAAAAAAAAGAAAGAGAGAAAGAATGGAGGGAGAGAGAGTGGGGGGAAGGGAGTCAAGTGAATAATTGCAATATGATATCAATTCAATATACTCAAGGAGTTTTATTAATTCTTTATTGCTGATCATTTTTACATCTCAACATGGCTCATACCCACTCATACCTTTCTCTTGCCCCCCCCTTCTCAGTGAGTCCATTCTTCCTGGCTCCTTCCCCTTCTACTTTCGTGTCCTTCTTGGAAAAAAAAACATTGCTGTGTGATTAGTGTGACAAAATTATGGAGGGAATTTTGTGATTTTGACAATGTTTTAAAATCCAATGTACACTTTCCCCATACAGAGCTTCTGAATTCACCAAGCACATTTCAAGTTGCTGCCACATTGGCCAGTGTGGAGCTACAAAGTGAATCATCAAGTCAGTGACTAATGTAAAGGGTTTCTTAGGGTGTTTATGTCTACACGAGTCTCTGGGACTTGTTCTTTGAAACTGGAGTGTAAAACAGACAGTTCCAAATCGAGATCAAAATAGAGTGAGTCAGATTCAGGATCCCATGAGCAGATTCTTGTTGATAGTGACATCGCCCACACGTTTGTGTCAGTTGCCTAAGAGGAGAAATTATGGCAGGCCAGAGATAACCTACAACTGTGGAGGAGTCTCCCTTCGGAGGCTCTGTTTGTTTAGTCAAGATGAAAACACAAAGCCCTGAAATCAGAACTCACCCTCTGGTATGCCAGCGAGAGCAGAAAGCCCCACATGGCAGCTGTAGGGAGATGCCATGTCTGTTCTGCAGCATTTCTCCTGCTCCTGAGATGGCTTCCAGCACTTCCTCCCACCGAGTGCTCACGGTCTCAGTCAGAAAGACACGCTGAGGGCCCTTTAGCATCCTCCTCCTCATCCTTACACCTAACAGCGGCTAAGGAGTGCCCCCTAAAAATGAACAACATTGCCAGGAAAGCACCTGCACCTTCAGAGAACAGAGGCGCAGAAAGGGACACTTTGCTGGAGAGCCATTTGGCAGAATATTAATTAGCATAGCAGCTAGTTCTGGACAATTGATTTCAAACTCCAGATGTTCACATTCTAACTAAAAGTCATGTGGAAAAAAAATCCACAAAGCTAATTGGGTAGTGTCTTGTTCATTTTTTGGTGTCATGCAGGGAAATAATCTGGGGCTGCTGAGCTGATGGATTTCACTGTGCTCCTCTGGACTTTCAATACTATTTTAATGCACTTTCTCATTCTATCCTTTGTATGCCCATAGGGTATGTTTTTCCTTCTGTGTCCTTCATATGCCACCATTGCTTTCTGACACAATGCCCATTCTATGAAAGTAAAACATGATAAAACTGAAAAGACATCATGTTTGTGTGCCTCAAAGCTGGAAGAGGAGGGCTTGAATCTTTATATAAAGCATTAATGGAAGTTTTCTAATGTTGTTTTCTATAAAGAATAATGGACCATAGAGGTACTGTAGAGGGATAGCAGGATACATGTGATATAAAAGGGAAACATTGAAAAACTGGGGAGAGGGTTTATAACTTGGGATGGATAGGAGATCAGTACAGAAGAAGAGGGAGGGAGAAGGGAAAAAACACTAAAGATGTTTGGGAAATATATATAATATATTCTATAGATTATATACAATATATATAGTATTTGGGAAAATAAATATATATATATGTATATATCTTAACTTGTGCCACTTGGACTGAAAACCCTTCCCCCAAAAGTCATAGACAACCTAACGAAAGACCCATTCCCAGGCACAAGAACCTCTCTTTCGAGTTGATCATCAGGATAGTCCCAGAGACTTGGAAACAATATAGGTCATTGCTATTGCCCTAAGTTGCCTTCCGGAGGAGGAAGGAAAGTCCTTATTGCTGAACACAACAAGCACTTCAGATACAGGACTCAGAGAACAAGAGTTGGGTCTGACCTGAGGACTTTCTCCCTGAGGACTAGTTTTCATAGGACCAGAAAGTGCTATGGAAGCTTTCAAGTGAGGCAAGCAACCAATAGTCCTCCCCAGATATGGTGCCCATGAACCACAGCAATGACTATCACGGCAAGATATAGGCTGCAATAGTGGCATGTATGTCTTGCAATAACAAAGAGCTCTCTAATTAGACTTACAGCCCGTTCAACAGGAAGGAAAGCTTTCCTGATACTAGAAACCTAGTCAAATATCCAGCGCTAGTAAAGACATTGGTCTTAGGGGAGAACTTGCTGCCAACACTTTACTAAAGCAGCATAATTCCTTCCTGCATTCTCAATACTTATATCCACAGCTACAGCTCTCACCCCTGGTCAAAGAAAGCTCTCTTTGCCACAGACAGAGACTGTATTAGTCACTTTTCTATTGCCATGATAAAACACCCTGACCAAGGCAATTTATCACAGAAAGAATTTATGTGGGTGTATATGGGTCAAAAAGGGTAAGAATGTATCATGACAGAGAGTCATAGCAGCAAGTGGCAGCCATGATGGCTGGAACTGAAATCTCAAATCTCAAGCAGGAAGCAGAGAGTGCACTAGGAATGGTGTAAGCTTTTGAAATCTCAAAGCCTGCCCCCAATTATATAGTTCATCCAGCAAGCCCACACTCCTAAACTGACCAAACAATGTCATCAAACGCCTGAGACTATGGGGGAGGGGTGCATCTCAATCAAACCACTATAGAGAACACTACAAAACTCCATAACTGGTCAAAATGCACAGAACAGCTGACCTTGGGGTGCCAAGACCCGTTTGATTCATTTTCAATACAACTCCTGCACCTAAGGATCAGGAAACACCATGGAAGAGAAGATAGATTGTAGTGGCCGGGGGCCCAGGAAAACTGCTGTGATAGTCTGTCTCCTAGAAATGATGAGGATGCTTCACCCAGATATCTCAACAATGGCTGCATAAACAAGACGGGGATAAGTACAACACCAATAGACATGCTAATATGGAAGAAAGAGATCTTACAGGGTCCACCCCTAAACAAAGAACTATAAGCAACAACTAAGCGATGGTGAGAGCAGGAGCAACAGTCTTCTCCAGGATAAATTCTGTAATTGGTTATCTAATACCAATTAGTCAACCCCAAAGTCATATAAATATAAGTAATGCTAAAAGGATTGAGCAATCTGTATTTATATATTTTGTAGTGTGTGTGTGTGTGTACAACAATTAAAGAAATCGTGGATGTGAATTTGAGAGCAAGTAAGAGGAACATGGGATGAGTTTGAGGAAAGAAAGAGAAGGGGGAAATGATGTAATTGTGCTTTAATTTTTAAGAAAGATACAAAGCCCAGACCTATACAAAGAGTTCCTTTGGGTGAAATTTAATATCATGTCTAGTTTTTGACATTGTTCTAAGGGCTTGACAGTCATTATCATTGATTCAGTCATGACAGCAAGCTCCAATTAGTCACAGATAAAGAGAAAAGGAGAGAGAACGCAGAAGTAGGGCCATAGGTCACCCGGAAAATGTCCCCCATGCAATTCCGGCAGTAGTTTCAGAGCTGGAGCTTCAGACAGCCCCTCAGTTTTTACCTGTCAAGCGGCAGCCGTAGAATGGGCAGCATTTTGACAATGAAGCTAGAAGAAATAGCTTAGAGATAGCTAAGCAGATTAATCCCGAGTCCCTGAAAGCTCTTACGTGTTTATTGATCACAGCTTGACATGTCTTCATACCTAATGAGCATACCCAGAATCCCACTGAACCCTGGGACAGTGTTCCACACAGAAGACTGAGAGTTACGTCAGGGGGGAGTAACATCACTAAGCACAAAAATAGAGTGGGGGCGGTGAGTCAGGACTGACTGGTCAACAGGAGGCACAGACATGCACTGAGGTGGCAGAGAAGGCTGCAGAACAGGGAGGGGCCAGCACTGGGGCCACTTGCTGTGAGCTTCCTGCAGTGTAATGGCCATAGCCTTCATAGTGGGAAAAAAATCAAAAGAGGGACAGATGACACAAGAGAAAATGGAACCAAAGGTTTTCATAAGAGGTCTGTCTTACATCACCACAAAAGAAAAGATACGATTTGTCACAAGGACGGTCTAATGGGACAAACAGACTAAAAATATTCTCTTCCTCCTTCCCATTCTCCTCCTCCTTAAGATCTCTCCCTATCAGTCAATATCATCCCCATCCATCCTAAAGTAGATACAGAGATCTCCACTGGCTGGCCATAGAGTTCTGTCCACTTTCCTTTCCGCATGTCTTGTCAGCTTTCTGTACCTTCACAATCAACAATATACACAAAGGCTCTGCACCTGGATCAGAATATAATTCAGTGACGGAGACTCGGTCTGGCATGCAGAACAGCCAGTATCAACTCCCTTAAACAAAAAGCAAAGGCCAAGAATGAACAAGAAACTTGAGGCTCTCCCAGGCAGGATGCACTGGTTTCCTCCCTTGCCTCGTCTTGGCCCTTGGACCCCTCTGACAAAGTCCTTACACTGCCATCCCAATGACCCTCAAGAAGTGGCAATGCAGTCGTATCATTCACTGAAACAATAGTGGTTTCCAATTGCGCTTCAGCTAGGACATCGCCATTTTTCTTTCACACTGGCCAAGAAGGTGTGCATGCCTTTCCAATCTCAACCCTCCCGGCATCCTTCAGACTCACACCTCCCTGGATCCCTGGGCTTATTTTCAGCTCCGATATGTGGGCAGCTCCTGCCTTGCACCATTCTCTTTCCTCTGCTTCTATTCTGCTTCACAACCCCAATCACTCTGTCATTCCTTGCTCCGCTGCTTCTCCCTTAATCTCTTCTTACCGCGCCCTCTGACAAATGCCGGAGAGCCTTCCTCCATTTTTGGTTAAAAAACAAAATACTGTATGGGTTTTATATTAAAATGTACAATTCAATTATTAAATATGCAAATGCATGGATGTTCTGTTCACAGACAGTAGGCTCCTTTACCCTCATTGATTTGGCCCCGTCTCCCTGCAGGACTGAATACGCAGAGCAGGTTCTGGATATATGTTGATGGAATAACGATTCTATGATTTGAATGGATGAAGGCAGTCAAGTAGAAGCTGTTGTCCCACAACAAACTATAGGTTTAAGGGCAAGACTTCCTTGTGTAAACTGGTGTTCCTGTTAGTATTCAGGCATCTGTACTGGCCAGCACTTGGGGTCCTAACAAGATACGTCCTCAGCTGCAGCCACTAAGAGCACCTCCTGTGCACAATTCTTAGGTTCCCTTTTAAAAGGTGGCCATTGCCCACCTCTTGTCTCTTTCTCTCTCTCCCTCTCTTCTTCTCCCCTCTCTCGCTTTCTCTTTCTCTTTCTCTCTCTCTTTCTCTTTCTCCACTCTTTTCCCCAGGGACCAGTCTCTGCCCCTTTCTATGTAAGCTCTGTTGTATGGCGTGACTTCCCTTAACGGCGTTTTGTTTTGTTTTGTTTTTAATTATAACACTTCCTCCACCTCAAGAGGTTGAGATAGAGTTCTTGCTAGTGATATGTGCCTATTGCTTCTAGAAATAAGTTCATAACTTAAAAAGTAAAGATTAGGAAATTACAATTAAATGTGGAGTTTTAGCTTTGGCATCGCCTGAAAAAATCTGGATTGCAATCAATCGAAGATATCACAGTCCTCCTTACACATGACCCAGATTTCCTCGGAGAGGATCAAAAAGGCTCAGTGGAAAGCTTATAATCTTTAATGATGAGCAAAGAGACTGGGACCAAAAACAAGAGTCACAGACAAGCCAAGGAAGGGTCTGCTTAGGATCTGGTGCTGGCCCTGTCCCCAGTCAATTTCCATGGAGTCCTGCTGCCACTGAGGCTGTGACAATTCTTCATGACAGCCCTTTGACTCTTCCTCATTTCTAGAGATTCGTAACTGGCGATGAGACAGTATTATTTTCTTCACTTGAGCAGCGTGCCAGGGCCTGAGCTGCTGGGCATGGGGCACAATCCTGCTACCGCAATGAAGAGAATGGCAGAGCTTGAAACCCTATATACTAGGTCGCCAAAAAGTTATGATACAATGTTTTCATATTCAGAAATACAGTGGTACCATGGAGTAGAATGTAGACAAAGAAGCTTTCTTCTCCATACCATACTCACAAATATGAACTTTCTCACAAGGTCCAGGCTGACCTCCCAAACATCCATCCAAAGCATAAACAAACAAACAAATAAATGGCGGGAGACAGAGAAGGAAAATGAGGGTGGATCTCCTATACATTCTGAGAAAGGCCTTCTTATGATAGGATCCTCCCTTTATGTCTCAGGAAACCAATTCTAAAAGACCCGAGCAGCCTTCTTAGGGCCTCACTATGGTTCAGTGAACCCGAAATATAATCCAGTTTCCATGACAGCCAATTTTATGTTTTGTTTTCTCAAAGTACCATGCTGAGTCCAGGCCTCTATCCATGGTGAAATTTGACCAAAGTACCAGATTTGTTTTTAACGTATTTTCGAGCTTACCAAGGTCTATCTTGGAGGTAGCAGCTATATTCCCTGGGGAATGCCCTGCTTGCCACCTGTTTCTGTAAGTTAAGTTGCATGGGACCCAGCCCATTAGAGTTGTATTGACTATGGCTGCTTTTACTCTCCTACAGTTGAGCAAAGCGATAGCAACATAGACCTTCTGGATTACAAAATCGAAAATATTTACCATCTTGACCTTCACAGAAAGTCTGTGCTGGCTTCTGGCTTAGAGGCTCGAGTAACTACACCCCTATGGTTTTGAATATTTCAGTGGACTTCAATAAGAAGAATATATGTGACTCTGAGGACATTTGAGCCGACCTGTGACAATATGCTGCCCCATGCACTTGTAGAATCCCAGCAGCCCTCCCACCATGTTCGGTCATCACCCGTGGATAGAAGTTTTGTGACATAAACCCATTAAGTTTGACTTCATGTAACATAGGCACAGATTTGTACTCAGGCGTCACATACAAATGAAATCCTTAGGAAACTCGGGACAATGGTGCTATCAACCTCATAAGCGGTCTATTTTCCTCCCATCCATTGCAACAGAATTGCATGCAAAAGTTTAAGTCACCCTAGGTTTCACACGTGAAAATCAATATAAATATCAGATCTGATTACTTTTCACTGACAACAATCTGTATCTTTTCTCATCCTTGGGAGACTCCAATGTCACCATGCCAAATCAATCCCTCCCTCTTCAATCCACTCCTAATATGCTAACCCCACACATAGAGACTGTCAAAATTAGGTACCATGGATGGAGGGGTTCCACCTAATGTCGCTGACAAAAAGGGAAGAGGAATCCCAGAATTGAGAAACAGACATGGTTTCCTTGGTTATTTGGAAAATGAATGACCAAGGCAGAAGTTCACCCTCTACTTTCCAGCCACGCTCACCCTTCCCAGTACCATGTCTTTGAGAAGAAGCTATGTCATCCCTGCGTTTCATCAGCTTAGCCTAGAATACAAACACAAGTTCCTTTCCACTGGGGTATCTACAGGAGTTGGATTGCTGACTCAGTTTCTTTCCTGTTCCCCTTTTCTCTTTTAATGGAATCCAAGTTCCAGTAGCAGATTCCAGCTGTGGAGAAGTTGGAGGTTGTAATGAGCTACTCTTAGGTGGGAAGGAAGTGGAACACCTCTTTAGCCTGAAGGAAATTATACACACACACACACACACACACACACACACACACACACACACACACCATCAAGAACATGCATTTCTCTCCAGGATGAAAAAACAGCACAGAGGTAGAATGGTTGCTTGGGAAGCAAAAGTAGGAGCACAGAAAAAAAATGACCCTCCCTTTGTCCTTGGCAGACCCTGCATAATAAGACTATTGGGTAATTCTTGTTGCTTGTTCTAGGAGCTGCCTTATCTGAGGGATAGGGATGCATTTTACATTTGGATCTACTATATGCATTATCTTCTAGCTGCTCTTCTTAATTTCATTTTCAGAGACAGGGTTTGTGGCTGTCTGAAGAGTCTAAAAACCCAGGACTGGCTCTTCCCAGCCCCCATCAGCACTCTCCAACACCTTCGCATTAGCCTCCTTGCCAGAACCCCTCTAACCTCAGAACTTCTGAGTGCCCACATTAATGCACAAAACGTGCCAGGGGCAGAAATATCCCCGTGAGTCCCACCCATTGCCATGAGCTCTAAAGAGCTTTGAGGTCCCCTGAGAGATAATGAGGACACAGAGGTCACTGTCACTGCCATCTGCCATTCTCCTCTCAGCCTTCTCTGAGTCAGTTGTGGTCATTTTGGGCATCAATTGTTGTACCTCTTGTGGCTGAGTGCTGGAAGGACATGGCCTGGGTTATCTATAATACAGGCTCTGTAGAAACAATACCATGTCATCCTTTCAGATCTCATGACCTCATCAGTGAGGATGTGAGACAGAGAGACAGAGTGCATGGTCTTCCAGGCATCCTGCACCACAATAATTCACCTCCTATGACCATAGCTTGCACAAAACAGAGAATGTTATTTTATCAGACTTTTAAGAAGAGAGTTGGTTTGATTGCTTTGATTTCTGTAGCCCAGGATGTCTTGCTCCTGCCTCAGTCTCCTGAGTAATAGGGTAGCAGGAATTTCCAAATAAATAGCAACCTTTTCTGACAGTAATATTTAAAAAAAAATCAAGAAAGAGAAAATAAAAACAGGTAATCAAAAAAGGCATGGCTCTGGCAAGATACCTTAGGAGGTAGAAGCACTTACTGTGACAATTAGGGGTAATGGAGATCAGGAGTAATATAAAAGGAATCCCACCACACATTTACCCAGAGATGTCACAGTGAAAAGCCCATCAGTGAGTCTATAAAAGAAATTGGACATCCAGGGAAGATGTCTTGGTTTTCAAATGTTGGTATCATTCATTTAAAAAGTGGTATCTTTTTTTTCCCAATAATTAGGTCTGATTTTATTTAGACCCTGTGTGCAAAGGAACTCACCAAATCCTGCAAAGAGCCCTATGACATAGGTACTATTAATATCCCCAGTTTGAAGCAGGGAACTGGGGCACAGGGGAATGGCACACCACGCACAAAGCCATGGACCTTGAAAGTGGTAGATAAAGCCAGTGTTTGAAGGCAGTTTGGTGCTGGGAGCCTTACCCACAGCCACTTGTTCTCCAAGGGACAAAGGACCTTGAGTGCACAGTCCTCAGGGACATGCAGCATGCAGTGACAAATCTCAGATGTCTTGTACAACTTCGATGTGATGGTTTTTATTTGATTTGATTACATTTTATTTTGTTATGTTTTACTATTATCTCTTAAGAGAAGTGTGTTCTCGATAAAGACAGAAAAGGAGTGGATCTGGATGGGAGGTGAGGTAGGGCGGAACTGGGAGGCATGAAAGGAATGGAAACCATAATCACGGTGTATTATGTGAGAAAATAATCTATTTTCAAAAAAGTATAAAGAAAACAAGAAAAAAGAAAAGAAGACAATTTTTAAAGTAATATTTTAGTTAAGGTTTCTAGTACTGTAATGAACACTAGGGTTTATTTTGATATTTTGATATTATGGTTCCACATCATAGCCCATCATTGAAGGAAGTTAGGACAGAAATTCAAGCAGGATAGAGACCTAGAGGCAGGAACTGAAGCCAAAGCCATGGAGCAATGCTGCTTACTGGCTTGCTCAATATTGTACAGCTCAGGGCTATCCACCCAGGGGTGTCCATACCCACAATCCTCCCTAGCCACCCAGGGGTGACCCTACCCACAATCCTCCCAGCCCTCTCATATCCATCGTGGAGAAAATGCTCTACAGACTAGCCTAAAGGCTAATCCTATGGAGTCACTTTCTCAATTAAAATTCCTTTGGGATGTATTGCAAGAGACATGAATAAATTATAAAAAAGAATAAATATATATACATGAAAAAAGAACACAAATTTAAGAAGCATTCATGTAAGTAAAAGAAACAAGTACTTAAAATTATGAATTGGATTCATATCCTAGCTCAGAATAAAATTTAAAAAAATAATTCCTTCTTCCCAAATGACCCTAACTTATACCAGAAAGTGACTCCATAGGATTAGCGAGTGGAAGTTCATCATAATGGTTAGACGTGGGGTCTGGTTACGGTCTGTCTGTGCATAATTTTTTATTTGCAAGTTTTATATAATGGAGTTTTAAAAATTAAAGAGAAGAATCCTCAGGTCCTAACGTGATACAACCCTCTTACTCTGTCACCCTGCACATTCAATCTTTTCTTGCCTGCTCTAAGATTGCATTGGTACATCTCCTCTCCCTTCTACTGAGCCTGTTTGATAAACCTTTCATCATTTTTCTTGTGTGTGGGGGGGTGCCTATATGTTCATGTGTGCATAAATGCACCTGTACATGTGTGCATGTGCATGCAGAGGCCAGAGATAGATGCTAGACATCTTCCTTAGTCATTGTCTCTGTTGTTGTTTCTTTGTTTTTGAAACAGTCTTCACTAAGCATGGAGCTTTCCATTTCAGCTAAATTGGCCATCCGGCTGCCTCAGCTTCCCAGCGTATCACAGGCACTCAATGTAGGTGCCCAGCATTTATTCATTTGGTGTTAGGGGATGAACTTGGGTTCTCATGCTCAAATGGTGAGGACTTTATCGTTGAACCACCTCTCCAGCACTGAAGGATGCAACAACAAATCGTTGAAGAATCCACTGTCCTTTTCCAGTTCTGTAACTGGGAAAACTGGGGCTGAGAGATATTGAACAGTCAGTTCAGGTCTCATTGACAAATGTCACAGAACCAGATCTGGGCCCGGTCAATAGATGCGATTCACAGACAAACAGAATTTGTCCCAAGCTGAAAGGACATTTAAATCTCTGGTCCACTGAAGTAACCCAGCTGCAGCTCCCACCCAACCGACACAGACACACACATCCTCAGCTACCACCTTTCTGACTTACCTGAAATATAGACAAGGGCTTAGGGTGGGAGCAGACGATTGGGGGGACAGAGATTGGGAGTGGTGTAACTACCACAAAGTGGAGAAAGAGATGGAGATCTTCAGATCAAAATGAAGGCACACTCCTTACCTTGAAAGCTGTCTCAGGTCTAAGCTATGGAGTCTTCTGGGACCAGCAATCATAGCCAAAGGTGCATGAATCCAGCCCAGATCTGGAATGGCAGGCAAGAATCTGGTCAAAAGCGAGACAGTTTTTCTTCTAGATAATTACATGACATAATTTTCAGGGAATTGGAGCAATCTCTTTGCTCATTGGTTCTTCCCATTCACTGAGCAGAGACTCCCAATGCCAGGCATGTGCATCTGTTGAAGCTTCTCCCATGTACTAGGAGCTGTCCAGAGTCTCTCCCTGATGCAGCATCTTGTCTTCTGTCACAGCAATCCTGAAGCCAAACACCATCCTGACAGCCACCCCACTACTATGCAAACTGACTCTAGAGAGGGAAGGTCACTTTGAAAGTGGTCCACCTGTCACATGACAAAGTGGGAATTCAGACCTAGCCTGTTCCCTGTGAACACAGTCTTAACTACAAGGCTGGGGATAATAAGGTGGTGGTATATGCCAAGTGCTTGCTATGTGCGAATACAGTACTGAGTTCTTCCGTCTCAATGCAGCATTTAACCTATAACACAGTCTATGAGATTGACATAATTATTACCCTTACGTTACAGATAGTCAAGACACTGCTTCCAGGGTTAAAATGATTTGCCTGGAGGCACGAATTGGGAAGAACGCAGAACCAGGGAGTAGAAAACAGCCAGTTTGATTTCTAACATCCCCTTCATGGTACCGAATGTTTTGTTTCGATTTGTTTTTAATTCTTAGGTGATACTTCCAAGGTCAGGTGAGTAAGAGAAGAGATAAAGGTACAGGAAGGGAAAGGGCTAGGGGCCAAGGAGATGGAAGACAGCATCGGAGCAGGGTAAGAAAAGAGTCCAGTAAAACAGAAGTGCAAGAGAATACTGTAACTGATAACATAGGGACCACAGGAATAGACAGGACAACTAAATTAAAGTCTCCACAGACTTATCCACTTGTCTTCCCATGACCCAGATTGGGACCCTCTAATCTGAAGGACCGAAGCCTTTCTACCATGGAGAGAGAAATTTGATGGCGACTATACTTGCAGGGTCAGAAAGTTGTGCATTTGTGTGTGCCTACCCTGAACCTTTTCTGCAGGCCTTCTGCATTTTGCAGTAAGATTCAAAACCATAAATTATGTACAGCAAGAAAGCTAAAAGGGCAGGGCCTTTCTGGAGTTCATCTCGAGTCTGAAGTTCAGAACACTTTTAATGAGATAATTGCAAAAACCCGCCCAAGTGAAAACTTCTCTTTGAATAAGGAATGCATTCTCAGACAGTGGCACAGTGTCTCTCTGTGTGTAGCCACAGCTCCAGGAGCTGGGGGAGGAGGAGAAGGAAAGCCAAATTGGCCTTGGAAAGGACAGATGTGCTAAGAGCCTGCAGCTGCCACCATCCTAGGAGTGAATCAGCAAGGTTTTGTTAGGCATCAGGAGCCAGCGGGTCCTGAAAACCTGCTGCTTGTCAGATACAATATTAAAATTTGGATGATCTGGTATTTCAGGCCTCTTCAAAAAGATCTGTTCGCAAACACCTGATTTCTGCACACCCCTAAATAAATCAACAGATGTTAAAGGGCTTGCATTGAAAAGCAAATTACCCTCCCTCTCTTGTTGTTGCTCTTTCAGGTCCGTCGCCAGGGACACCTGTTCCTGGAAGATTCTTGTGTTTCCTCCCAAAGACATCATTTGCTTAGATAAGCTTCCCCATCTCTGTGCTGACATGAGTTAATAAGGAGGAGTTCTGAAGACCAAAGCCTGTCTTTGGGTCCCTGTCCTAACATGTCCTGGCCATCTCACCTTAGCTGGGTCATTCAGGTGCTCTAGGGCTGATCTTGAATGATGAAATACGGTGACCTACCTTAGTAGAGAGTTCTTATGAAAATCAATTGATATTCAACAAAAAGCTTTAAGCTATTGAATGGCATATTAACCTAAAGCATGTTAGCAGCTGCTCTACATGAATTTACCCTTTCCACATACAAATAACCAAATACATGTGCTCGCTATTGAACCTTGCATTTCCCACCTAAGAGTAATTTACAAGCTACCATGTAGTGGCAGGATATGAATACACTGTGTGGTGGAGCCATACCCACCAAACACACCGCGGGATAGGGTCAGGGTTAGAAGGCTAGGGTTCAAGGTGTTTTCACTGCCTGGTTGTCACAATGCAATGGAGGTGAAAGCCATTGTATATACCTCTCTGGTTGCAGGTTTGCAGTAGTAAGTAAATGCTAAAGGCTTAGTGGTTTCTTAAATCAAAAGGCTTCCCTCTGATAATAGTTCCCCAGGCAATTCAGATCCTAGCCATCTTCCTTGAGATCTGTCCTCCCAGTGTTGACTCTAGGATCCGACTATACCCAAACTAAAACTCTAAATACAGGACTTCTGTGCCTGCCTAGTGAATTGGGGGATGGTAGCAGCAAAGAACACACACATGTCATCATTGCTTAGGCAAGAAAAAGAGCCTCCTATCTGCTCAGAGTTCACTGACGAGAACTCAACTCCATGATCTCATCCTGACCACAAGTATGGCTAGGAAATATATTCTTGTAGAGTCTCCAGGAAGAGCAGACGGTGTGGTGAGACCATGGTGTTCTTCGGGTCAAGGATAAATACTAGACATTGACTGACCCAGAAGAAAATAGTTTAAATCTGAAACATTTTATAGACTCCATACCCATCAAAGTTTTAATTTATTATAGATGAATAATTTACATAAAGGGGAGAGTAACACAAAGTTCCTCTAAATTTGTTAATACTTTTAAAAGAATTAATGTATTTTACAAATCATGACAATATTCATAACGTAAAATAATACTTATATAAATAATATGCTGTAAAAAGTTATCTATCAGTAGCAATTGGCACATATATAGAGCCCAAGTCTCGTTGATATACTCCCATTGTCAACAAGAGCTTGCAAGCCAATAGGAAGAACAGATAGTCTGTCCAGGCGCTCAGGGGTTACTAGATTCCTTATAGTGGTGCTTCATGAACAGGCATAGGACTGGAATACTTAGGAGCTCCAGACTTGTCTTTCCCCTTACAGGCAAGTCCCTTGGCTATCTGATGTCGTGGTGCTGAGCATGGGTGTTTTACACAGACAGCACGGATCCCATCACTCCTGGCAGGAGTTCTCATTACTCTCAGCCTCCTCAGTACACGCCTTCCTTTCCCACCGCTCCCAAGTCATTCATTTCACATAAAAGCCCCTTGGCTCGCTTTGATCAGATTGACCTATTTTCTGCACGTTTCACTTACCGTGACCTTTTTCTTTGAATCTTCTTTACTCCGCCTGAACTCATCTGCCCATTCTTCTTGTATCTGCCCTCCTGTCCTCAGTGGCTAGACTCCACTCAAAAGGTGACTCTCCCCACCTCCTCACTACAGGGTCATCCCATCTACTTCCCATGACCTCATCCATCTCTCTCCTCCAGATATTTTTACCATTGTGTATGTCAAATGTATTCCTTGACTGTGGGTTTATTGCCCTGCCTCCCATAACCAGAAGACAAATTCTAGGAAGATAAGGATAACATCTGCTTATTTACTAATACTTTCATATTCCCAGAAATGAATCCTTCACCTTCAACAAGGCTGTCATGCTGAATAATCAGAGGTGCACATCTTAGTTTG
The DNA here is from genome assembly GCA_004026605.1 of Ondatra zibethicus. NCBI lineage: Eukaryota > Metazoa > Chordata > Mammalia > Rodentia > Cricetidae > Ondatra > Ondatra zibethicus. Next base: position 27,291 of record PVIU01023359.1, read on the forward strand.
CTTTCTATTCCTATGATACACACTATGACTCAACGCAACTTTTGTAGTTTTCATTTATTTTTTTTACTTCATTTTTTTATTTATTTATTTTTCCATACATTGTTTTGTTTTATTTTTTCCATTCAAGAACATAATTAAAGAAATAAAATTTTTTTTCCTTTCTTCCCCTTCTCCCGGTCCCCTCCCACTACCCCCCCACCCCTCCTCCCTCCCCCTTCTTCCTTGAAAGAGG